>JAEQML010059597.1:0-28393 GCA_016904865.1 Pissodes strobi | reverse complement strand
TAAAGGGAATGCTATGTCCCAATGTTTTTACTCTTGTGAGGAATTTGTTCAAAGCAACCTCTAGTCTATTTAAATGTTTGAAATTTTTATTGTATTAGTTTCTATTCATCAATGTTTTTGTGTAATCTTACTGTGTTTTGTTTTATTTAGTCACATGGTGTAATATGTATATCTTTGTATCTCTAGGGATCCTGCTACTATTTTCTATTTTAAAATTTGATGTCTAAAAGTACTTTCATATATTTATTTATCTAAAATAAAGAAGAAAATCGGAGAGGCTTATGATACAGCACAAAATACCCTCCTCCGTC
Source organism: Pissodes strobi (assembly GCA_016904865.1). Taxonomy (NCBI): domain Eukaryota; kingdom Metazoa; phylum Arthropoda; class Insecta; order Coleoptera; family Curculionidae; genus Pissodes; species Pissodes strobi. Next base: position 28,082 of record JAEQML010059597.1, on the reverse strand, counting down.
ATCTATTCATATATTACACAAGTCCTAAAACGGATTGGAGTAAGTCTCTAACACATTTATGAATTAGGGAATTATGTAAACCCAGTAATAGTAAATAGCCCTTTCACCTTTATGATTAAGCACTAAAAATGCGAATACGACTATGTTTATATAAAGGTGCGTATAAATATAGCGAGACGCGCACGAGACGCGCGCGAGCCAAGCCTATTCTTGGAAATTCGTGGTTCGCTGCAACTCTGTTGGAGCAGCGAGCTCGACGCGAGTTTGCCGCGAGTATCCCGTATCCATCAATAGAGACGCGCATGCCACGAGCCATCGACGAACTTTTGGATTTGCTTTTCAGCTCACTTCAGAATTATCGTGGTTGCGTGAAGAAGTGCGACAGAATAATCGTGGTTGCTGCAAACTAAATTTTCAACGAGCCTGCCACGAACCCGTCCCACTAGACGCGCAAAATCTCTTTGAGGTCACCCCAAAAACCGACACCCTCGAGCGGCTCGTGGTAGACTCGCGAGCCCCGTATAAATATGACGAACTAGGCTCGTAGGAGGCGCGGCTCGCCATATTTATACGTACCTTTAGAAGATGAATAATATTACCCTTAATGCAATGTAACTGTGGAGTACCTTTTAACTGAGTCTTGAAAAAAATTCTATACATTTTTAGCATTCAACCAAATATCTAATTTGAAAGATCACTTGAGGACTCATAATGGAGAAAAACCTTTCTTGTGTCCAACCTGTGGCAAGGGTTTTAATCAATTAGGTAATATTTTAATGTATCTTAGGATATGCATGTATGTGTTTTATTAGTAATTAATGAATAAAAATAAATCTGAGATTGAAACATATTCTCTTTATAAGCCAATGACTGATGAATAGTGGAAAGATAAGCAATCGTTGTTTATCTGGAGATATTTATGCCATCAACAGACTGTATGAGAAGTCACCTTTAAATGGTCCTAATGTAAATAATAAGGAGTGCTGTAGGGTTTGCTTTTTGCCAAGAAGATGATTTTCATGAAAATAACAATATTATATCAACAATAGCCAATAGCTATGGAAATTATTCCCTTAGCATATTTATCAATGATGTGCACTGTAAATAACTACATTCCGATGAATTAATAAGAGCAGCTAATTTTGCAACTTTAAATTGTTACTAAGAAATTTTTAAATATATGTCTGGTTTATAAAGTGTGCTGTATTATGTGTAATCTATACTCTCAAGGAACCTATGGTTATAATAATAAACATTGCCCTTGTTTATATTTATTGAACTACTAAGTACAACTGTACTCTCCTTTGAAAATATATTTCGAGCATTTAGCATTTTAGCTGCTAGGTTTCGGTTGCGAACTTAACACTAGTTTAGATTGTACCATTTAGTCAGTATATAAGGGCTATGCTATTAGAAAAAACGTCATAGGAACTTTGGATTCAAGCTGTATTGCTATTATAAAAACACGTGGTAGATGTGATACCTCGCTTTTCCTCACACTTAATTTTTACCATAAAGTGAATGTTATGTACATACTCACAGCAATCAACTCGCCAAAGGATCTAAAAGAGAATATATATTTGAATGGCTTTAAATCAAATCATATAACGCAAACCGGCCCGGCATCGCTCTTTTGCCCAGACAATACATGCTTCTTTCAAAACAGCTTAGGAATTAGTATTCAGTGTTTATTTATGTGGAGGCCTCTAACATTTGAGCTGCCACGGTACCGTGCGTTCAATTTATCTTGATAACATTTTAATTCGCTGTAACTTTTTTGTTTTTAAAGATATCAAGATAAACAAAAAAACAAAATGTAGGGTTGATGGCCAAGCTTTTTTCTAAGTTACATATAAAATTTTCTGACAAATAAGGCTACTTTATATTTTTTAAATGGAACACCCATTTTGGACTCTCTAGAAAAATCTAAACACATTTTGTGTATAATATAATATCCTATACCTAAAGTCCCTTCAAGGCTATTGCGCTGTTACGTCAGAATTTCTGACGTCAAAATAAAAGATCCGTACGTCTTAGATAGAATCGTACGTTATTTTTTACACTAGCCAGAGCACGTTCCGTTTTTATCAATTTTACATACTTATTACTTATGGCAGCTTCGGAGTGGATTAATTCAATGCACAAATTCGACATGAAAATATAATGTCACCAGGAATAACATCAACATACATACAACAGCTTATTTACCTAGTAATCGTGCGCCGATATCCTTTGATTTGGGAAAGTCAAAAATCAACTTTTTCAAATTTTAGAAGAGGGCTATGACAATATTGTTTTAAGCGTCTGGGCATCTGAATAAAACTTTTGACAGTTCGTTTAATTTAAAATAATAATATGCCTTTTATCGTCTAAAAGCCGTTTAAAAACGATTTTAAATTGCAAAATTGTATAAAAATCCGAAAATTCGGACTTTTTTACGCCGATAGCCATGGCTTCGGACGAATTTGTAGTGGATTCTGAAGCGAAAATTCATTTTAAATTCAACCGTCCATTAAGAATAAGCTGTGCTATGGATCCAAATACACTGCGAACATAATAATTAAAAAATAATACTTTTGACGGTTCGTTTGACTTAAAATATGCTTTTTTATCGTCTAAAATCCATGTAAAACGATTTTAAATGGAAAAATTGTATATAATACCGCCCTAGCGGCTAGAATTGCTTTGCGCATTTCCGTCTCATTTGCCGAGATTTGTCCTCATATTGCGGCGTAAGATGTTTACACATCAAAAATAAATTTTTTCTAGAGATATAATTTTTTAGTGTTATCAAACAAATAAAAAATATATATTACTTACATTGTGCACAGCTTTCCAGGGTAAAAGTGGCATACTAGCATCTTTTTCACGTGTGAAATTATGCATTAATTTTAAAATTAAGGCTTGCTCTTTCTCACTGAACCGGTGGGGCATCTCAAAACGATTTTTATTAGCAATTATTAGCGTAAAACACAAACTAACTACCAACAAATCAATAAATGAATTAAATCTGTTATTTTCGTTATGATATTTTGACATTGAAGCCAATCGATGTCAAAGATTCCAATTTGACGGACCAATTTAGTACATACGTTCATTGCATAAAGAAAGATGGAATGATATGACGTAACAGCGCAATAGACTTGAACGGACTTTATCTTTAGCTGTTTACCAAATATTCACAGTTGAAAGTCGGGTATTTTGACACTTTGACAGGCTCTAAAATCTAAACCGCACAAGATCAAAGAAAACGGTTTGCACATTCCTATCTTAAGTTTTCATAAACTATCGAATGACAGTATCTTCGAATTTAACCTGCGGATAAAATTAACCGGAACTTTTAAACCTCCGGTTAAATTCAAAGTTACTATCATTCGCTAGCTTATGAAAACCCAAGATAGGAATATACAAACCGGTTTCTTTGAACTCGTGCGGTTTAGATTTTAGAGCCTGTCAAAATGCCTGACTTTCAACTGTCAATATTTCGTAAACAGCTTAAGATAGGTATAGGATATTATACACGAAATGTGTTTAGAATTTCTCTAGAAAGTCCAAAAATTTAATAATATACAGGTTGTTCCATTTAAAAAATATATAAAGTAGGCTTATATGTCAGAAAATTGTTAGTGTTTTATTTTATCTGAAAAAACTTGGCCACCAACCCTACATTTTGTTTTTTTGTTTACCTTGATATCTTTAAAAACACAAAAGTTACAGCGAATCAAAATGTTATCAAGCTAAATTGAACATGTGTTTTGAATTAAAGTATTTCAGTTGTAAATAATTCTCCTACTTAATAAATCAGTTTCAATAAAAAAAAATCTGCTAGTACCTAATAAATATGTTTTAATCAAGCAGTCATTAGAAGATTGCAATTTTTAACTGAAGCATTCAAATATTTTAATAATTTATTTTATGTCATACCGGTACATTATCGTGTTTTTATACCTTAGATACCATTTACATAATGGATTACTTTATGCCCGTGCGGGCATAAAGTACACTTTATGAGCTCAAATAATTGAATTGAATTCGTATATTTTTTAAATATTTACATAGTGTGAATGCAATAACGAACTAGTATGACATAAAAGTTTGTATGCACTACGGGTATTAATAGCTGCGTACGCCCTCGGGCGACTTATAAACCCTCTGGCCAGAGGCCCTTGGGTTTGTAACATTGTCGCCCTCAGGGCATAAACACCTACTTAATACCCTTGGTACATAAATAACTATAACGATTTTAATTAATCTAATTTTAGGCAATTTACGGCAACATCAAGTAAGGCATAGTGGGCTTAAATCTCATATATGTAACACCTGTGGTCATGGTTTTGCCAGCAAAGGAGAATTACATGCACACCTCAGGAAACATACAGGTTTGTTTGCCTCAACATATATTTTTCCAGTGCAAATGTTCGAATCGATACTAAAATTAAATCTGCTTACTATTTACTGCTTTTAGGCGCAAGGCCTTTCGTTTGTGATGCCTGTGGCAATGGATTTACAACGTCATCATCTTTAACAAAACATAAAAGAATTCATTCTGGTGAAAAACCATATGAATGTGATTATTGCAAAATGAAATTCTCGAGATCTGGAATTTTAAGTCGACACAGACGAATTCACACTGGTGAAAAACCATATGTCTGCAAGATTTGTAGAAAGGCTTTTACACAGTCGAACGATTTGAATTCGCATTTGAGGATCCACACTGGAGAAAAACCATATAAATGTGATGAATGTGGCCAGCCGTTTAGACAAAATTCGGCTCTACGAACTCATAAAAAGACCCACATAGAACCAAAATCTCAACATGTGAGACCTATACCTCCAAAGAAAGATAGAGACGTTTTTGTGGAAGATGAAGAGAATATAATGGTCAAATTTGAAGATTTGCCTGCTCCGGTGTAGTTTGTTAAGTACAATTTGCTATATATACATTCAAAATACATAGAGCAATATCAAGTTGTTGATGTACGCGTTATGGTCGGTTTAGTCAATAGGCATCAGGATACTTCATAACAAACACCATACATTAAATTAAAAATACAATACAAATATAAAACAATGACAAGAATCTAATTCTATCATAAAAGATGCTCTTATAGATGCGCAAGACAAAAAGAAAACATACAGTCTCCATTAACTTAGAAGCATCTTAATTTGCATCACATTTCTCTTGAAGATATCCATGTTTTCTATTACTAGAATACAATGATAAAGTTCATTTGGGAGCAATCTAAAGGATTTGTTGTGAAAAATATATTATTGCTAATTTAATCAGAAAACAGTCCTCAAATTTAATATTATTAATAACGATATGAAAAGATGAACCACAGCATGGTTTCAAAAATCTTAACCAAGTTTTCCATATTTCGTGTATTGTCTTTTTTTGCACAGGCACAGCAGCAGATTGGTTTAGCCTTTCGAGAAAAGGCCTTAAATATGTGTGTCACTAGTTCACACGAAAATAAATACTCATACACATCTGATACTATTATATGCACTATTTTGATCCATTGATTTTTATAGGAGTGGATAAGCAGTAAATAGACCAAACATGGCAAATTTACGACCGCGAAATGTAAATAAAGAGATTGAGCGAATTAGAAAATTAGTGGGCGCCAGCTATTGCACTGTGAAGGTCAATCTGCAAGCCTGGACTCCAAAATTCGAGCCACCCTGTACAGGGCGATCCTCTATAATGTCGCTTAGAATTTTACGAGGAATCGAAAAATAAATTCATATATAGGGTGTTCCAATGACAAAAAAATTACTTTTTGTTTTTCCCTGTATACTGATCATTTTTTCAATATTTGTTATGCGCCGAAAAAAAAGTATTTTTCAGACTTTTAATTTTTTTGGGACACTTAAAATAAAAAAGTTAAAGGGGGGCGACATTATAGGGGATCACCCTGTACTGATAAAATTTGTCATCTGATGGTTGCATTCTAGGTTTTGGACCATGCAGAACTTTTTATAATGAATAACTTTTTGTCGTAAAATTTATAATAAAAAAGTTTTCCATATAGTATGAACTTAAGCAGACACACTGTATATGACCATTATTATGATCTCATAAATTATGGATTTTTGAAAACGCAGGTATGAACTGTCCGCTTCTTCAAAATTTATCAAAATATAAGTCCCATAAGCCTATAACTGGCCACCATCATAACACCTTGTTTCGCTATGTCCGCCATCGCGAAATTAAAATGGCGACACATTTTATTGAAAGCACTTAAAAGTAATTTGTGTTACCTTTCGAACCAGGCATAAATGATTCAAATCGGTATCGTGCGTTCAATTTATCTTGATAACATTTTGATTCGCTGTAACTTTTTTGTTTTTAAAGATATCAAAGTAAACAAAATGTAGGCTTGGTGGCCAAGTTTACATATAAAACAAAACACTAGCACTTTTGGACTTATAAACCTACTTTATATTTTGTTAAATGGAACACCCTGTATATTACCTACTACATTTTTGGACTCTCTAGAAAAATCTAAACACATTTTGTGTATAATATCCTATACCTATCTTTAGCTGTTTACCAAATATTGACAGTTGAAAGTCGGGTATTTTGACACTTTGACAGGCTCTAAACTCTAAACCGCACAAGATCAAAGAACACGGTTTGCACATTCCTATCTTAAGTTTTCATAAACTATCGAATGGCAGTATCTTCGAATTTAACCCGCGGATAAAATTAATCGGAACTTTTAAGCCTCCGGCGAAGTTACTATCATTCGATAGCTTTTGAAAACCCAAGATAGGAATGTACAAACGCCTTTCTTTGATCTCGTGCGGTTTAGATTTTAGAGCCTGTCAAAGTGTCAAAATGCCCGACTATCAATATTTCGTAAACCGCTTAAGATAGGTGTATAGGATATTATACACGAAATGAGTTTAGATTTCTCTAGAAAGTTCAAAAATGTAATAATATACAGGTTGTTCCATTTAAAAATATATAAAGTAGGCTTATATGTCAGAAAATTGTTAGTGTTTTGTTTTAATGTAACTTAGAAAAAACTTGGCTACCAACCCTACATTTTGTTTTTTTGTTTACCTTGATATCTTTAAAAACATAAAAGTTACAGGGAATCAAAATTGTTATCAAGATAAATTGAACGCACGGTACAGTAGTGAAAAAATATGTGCAAAAAATTCGATGTGCAAGCTCTCCCATAAGCTCGTTCCACTGTGCGGCGGAGACATGCGATTAAAAAGCGGATCCTACACCCGACAAGTGGGAACGGGCTTTCAGTGTAACCCATCATTCGCATTTTAATATCCTTTACACAAATAGTGCACTATGTAAAAAATCGACCTCTCCTATTGGTCGATCAATCTCGTATTACAATATGTCTTCGTGATGCAATCATTTTCTATCAAGAGCTCTCGTGGTGTAGAGGTTTAGAACGTTGGGTCTCACCTGGACGGCCTGGGTTCAAAACCCGTTGCTGTTTTTTTTTAAGATTAGTTTCTAAAGAGTTTTTTTCTTGATTTTGGGTATGTCTTGGGTTAGTTTGGGTTAGCACCTAGTTAGTTTCCATTTCTTGAGTCCCCGTAGCGAGCGGAAGGGCCATGCGGATCGACCAATAGGAGAGGCCGATTTGTATATAGTGCTCTATTTATGTAAAGGATCTTATAATGCCCATCATTCATAGGAAATCAGCTGACTATCATTCGCAGAAACAATAATAACTATGACAATTAATTAAAATAAATAGGTTACTAAATTGTTAGTTATTTAAAAAAGTAGATCATTCCGTAACGGCTGAAAATAATGCCATCAACCCTTATATATTTGAAATCGGAAAAAATTTGTATCAAACGGTGAAGAGAAAAACTAGGTATTCCATTAAAAAAAATCATAATTAAAAAATATATGACTTCTTATGTTCGATTGTTTTTCTTATTTCATTTTATGATGGTTCAGGAAAAATATTAGCTAATTTAAACTTTTTCTAAAACCAATATTAACAGAGATATCCATTATTGGTCAAAATATAGCGGATCACCCTCTACTATATTTTTCGAAATTGTGATGTTGAGCATTTGAACATTTTCGTTTTATTAATTTGTCAAATTATTGCCCTTTATTATCTCTGTCGAACTCGGGCAAGTAAACTGTATGCTGGTTCTGGGACTTTTTGCAACTTCAGTGTCCAAGATTTCCAAGAAACCATCATTAATAATATTAACTGATATGTTCATATTATTGAATTCAGAAATATTATTTTAGTTTCCATCCATCGTGATATCTAAACTTTTGTTCACATCTTTGGCAAATCCCTTTGGACTTTTCTTTCTTTCTTTATTACACATACTAAGTAATCTTTCTCACGTGAGCTCGCTCATCTTTTAATATCTGTTTTTTCACTACTAAAAAAAGAAATACCTGGTAACTCAATTTCACAGAATAATTCAATAACTCGTAAGTCAATTTTCAAAGAAGACCACCACATTTTAGAGCAGTATTTTTAGAAACAAATTTTATATGATCTATTTACGTGTTTTTTTAAAAAATCCAAAATTAATAGTAAATTCCCCCAATAATTGGCTTAAACACCCCACATCTCCAAAGCTATTAAAATATGTTGACTTACGAGTTATTTACTTGACATACCGACTTTGATTTACGTGGAATTGATTTTGCGCCCTTTCTTTGCCGGTGAGCGTATTTTGGTATTTGTTCTACCGGTTAATGACACCTTAAGCCTTAAGTTCTAACGAACCTAAAGGCATTAAAAGCCGAAAACGATGTATTAATTTGAGGCCACCTATACTTTTTCTACTTCGATGATTCTTAGACATTTACTACCATATCATAATGAAGCTCATTATTATATTGACGTTTCATTATTTAATTGGGTTATATAACCAAAATTCAACATCACATTGATATTCGGCCAATATCAAAGACAGAATGATGACAGATTTAAAATTTATCAATTTTGACAGTATAGACAATTTAATTAGTAAATTTTAAAAGTAAAAGATTATTTATTATTCATTGTTAATATTGTTATAACTGGTCGTAGAAAAAATAGTGTATGCAACTCACATTTAATGGCTATTAAGACCCTGACATTCGTTACGACACTCGCCTATGGCTCGTATCATACCTCTCATGCTCGTGTCTTAACAGCCATTAGATATTAAATGCTCATTGCCATAATATAGCATTATTAAAGGTTCAAAAGAAATAGATATAAAGGGAAGTGTTTTTCAATGCTCTTTAAAAACGATTGGGAGCATATGATTCCATCGTTTCTAACCTAATTTTGTTAACTGTTTACCTATGGCTAGACAGACTATATTTTATTGAATATGTTATTAAAATCATATTTCTTTGTTTTGTGATATATTTTAGTTTTATTTATAATTGAGCCAAAAAAGTATATCTATAGTTTACAATTAGACATTGATTTATGTGATTTTTTTTAATAAAAGAAAAATAATGCAATGCCTTGAATTTTTATTGCCAGTTCATGCGTAGACTTGAATTAAATAGACAAGCATCAGATTTACTGTCACGGCGACTGACAAAATTTTCTATTTTATTGAGCAAAAAAAATAGTTCGAGTTTTTCTTGACTGAGGAAACACTTACATAGTATAATAAAGCATTACATAATATCAAAACAACGGTTTCTTCAAGGGTCTTTCCTGCTACGAATCTCGGTCTGTATACCACTAGTAGTTTGCGACTAGGTAGCGAATAAGGTAGTTGTATTAATAATATGTGTTTACTCTCACTGCGCTTGCTCATGCGGTTCTACTTCTATCAAATTTCCCGTTATATTAGGTGAGTTGCCCAGGAATGACCAATTCGATTCCTCTTCCGTTGGAAACAAAGATATTATCAATTACTCTGAGCCTGAGCATGATCGGTGTGTTTCTGTATACAGTGGACTTGATTTTTTTAATGACAAAGGCTCAGAAAACTCGCCTAAAGCGAGATTTGGCCAAGTGGTAGTACTTAGAACTCGTAATTTGCTGAAACTTAATATAAGCAAATTTAAATACGGCGCCATTTCAGTAGACATAATATACTTTATCAGAGGTTAGGGGTGAGAACCTTCAAATCGCTTTCTCCCAAAGTAGTATTGTATTATTGAATTTACATACTTTTTACAGCACTTTCCTCAAAGCATTTCGAATGCTTGGCTTCGTTAGTTATGTCATCTACCGCTTTGAACTCGTTTTTCAGTGTGTGTATAAGACAAGTCTTTAAATTCATCAGTTGCAAATTCACTGAAAGAATTGCGATGGAATCTCACCAAAGCACATAAACAAAATAGTTCAGATTAATTGCAAATTTTACTGTGTTTGATCATTTTTGTAAATTCTTACACGTAACACGAAATATTTTGCTAAGGATTTTTTGTTAAAAAAGAATAGAAACAGGAATGAAAAATATTTATTTTATCAATCTTTATCTGAAAAGTATTTTATATCTCAAATAACAAGCTGCAAAAATTTGAGGAAATCCCTGTACCATTTAAGATTTATTCTGCAGTGTACTAGATAAATAAATACCTAAGCATTTGATCAACTAATCAAGGGCAATATAATTTAACACAAAATGTATTGGAACCAAGGCGCCGTTTTTTCCAATAATTACAAAAAAAAGGGTTAAGTCCAAAAATTTTGATTTTCATGATCACGCAGTTCTCTTGGTTAGTGGCACGATGAAAACTTATTTGATCTTAGTAGTGAACTTCTTGCTGCTGATATAAATTCTCACATTCCAGCACATACACACTAGGCTGCAATAATTGTTCTTTTAGAACAGATCAAAGCTGATTGCAATTGCCATTTTCTCAATGACCACATATTACTTAACTCCTATTGTCTGTGTATGGTATGTTGCATCTTTGTTTTTAGGCACTTTTGCTTTGGTATTATTTGAAGTATATCTCTATACCAGAGATGTAACCCAAACTAAATAAACATTATTTTCAATAGAGTATGCACAAATGGGATGATCTTGCACTGTAAAAAAAACTACATATATTATTATACACTCTTAAACCAAGCTTGTTTTTGATAATCTTCTATTTGGTTCACTGTTCATCTTCTAAAAGAAGGATCTTATAGCTGAATTCAAAGATTCATCCATTTACACATAAATTTAAGAAAAATTATTAAAAATATCTTGTAAATTATAGACTACAATGGCAATGAAGCTCTAAATTTGGTTTTGCAGATAAAGTTAATCTGTACTTATGTATTTATAAGGTTATTACAATTTTAGAAAATCAAGGGTATTTATCTTTTAAAGCTGGATTTATAAATCGACATAACATATATATAGCATAGCATAAAGTATTGAAATCTTGATTTGTAAATGATTTTCTTATCATTATCATTCTGAAAAATAAAAGGATTCTAAAAGCCAAAACACCAAAAAAAGTTAAATACTTATTTAACAAATTATAATTCAATTTTCATTGGTCGAGCATTAGCATATGGCATAAGATAATAAAAGTTGTGAACTTCTGACATTATGCTTATGCTGTATCTTCTGTTATGTCGATCTAGCAGCACTTGCCAAACTTAAATTTGATTCTTACCTTCGTATGTTTGTGATATGCTTATGTTATGTGAAACTATAAATCCAACTTTACTTTCAAACTTGCCAATATCCATTACACTACCAACAATCACTTAACATTATACCTTGTACTTGTAAAGATTTATAATGTTAATATTCACCTAATTATAAAAATATAAATGCTACTACTATCTTAATAGTGATACCTGCATGTTATTTTTGCTTATATGTACAACATAAATATCAATAAAAAAAAAGGTAATTTGTACAATATCAAACCTAAAGTAGATATCTAGTTATTTCTATGTCGACACTTCTTCATTACTTCCATCAAATTCCAATTTAACATCCTCATGAAGTCCTTCAACATCAACTTCAGATTCAGCTGCATTCAACATATTTAATGTAACCTCTTGTTTTATTATAGCTTGTTGGGGTGGTTGAACCTGCATTGTAGGCTGGGCTTGGCTCACAGTATTCACTGGTCTAACTGGCAGCCCCGCATCTTCGAAAGCTTTCTTTTTTAAGGCAGTCCTAATTTGGGATCTGAGTTTTAATAAAAAATAATATATAATTAGAAAGTGGACTAGTGGAGAAATTGAATTGTTTTATCACTTACACTGTGCGACGCTTGATGTGCTCGCTTATTTGATTTAGTCCATCTGAGAATTGTTTAACAACTTGTCGCAGCATCTCTATTTCTTCATCTGTCCACTTTCTGCAGAAAATGATGCCCTACATAAATTCTTTCTCGAAAGCTCCAGTTAATATAAATATTATTGTAATAAGGCCTAGTCTACATGAATAATATTTCTATAATTATTCTTACCCAGTAGGAGATTCCGAATGAGGATGCAACTGCATTGTAAGATCTCCTAGTCTATTAAACGCCTGTCCTGCAGCTGTAAATATTTCACCCACCTAAAATACAGCAAATGAATAAATTCGAGAAATAAATAATTAAAAACAGTACCTTGCTAGCAGAACTCATTTTTAAACTTTTAGTTGTTGCTTGTTGCCGAGTGTTTGTTCCGTTTGTTTTGTTCGTTTGTTGTCGATATGTCGATGTCGATTGTCGATTTGTCGAATGAATCCAAATGAATGATAAGGCAGTGTTGCCAGAGTGACAAAGTAAAAAGTCGCCACAGACTGATATGAAAAGTCGTCATTTTGTCGTCATATCTTCTTTGAAACATTCAACTGTCAATATTAAGTATATTTTTAGCGTTTTTCGAAGAACAAACCAAAACAAGCATTATGTCTCAAGTTTATTAATTATTAAAAAATATCACTCATTATAGAGTAACCAGTAACTGACAGAGATGTAGCAGGGTAGCACTTAAAAAAATAAAAATAATAGTATAGGATGCCGATTTCCAATTTGCCGATGCAAATGAATATTGTATAATGCTGCAATAAGCAATAACAGGTTGGATTGCGGTTGCGTGAAAACGAAAACATTTTATGCGCCGTGCTTCGGGGAAGTCCCGAAATTTGACAGTCCAAAGCACACCATGGCCCATGGTGCGTTCAGATATAAGACAGTCAGGTGATTGTGATGTCATTAGCTTAAATATATTGTATAAAGAGTATGTATTAATGATAATATTATACTGATTCTTTTAATTTATCCATGAGATAACTAAAAAATTCCTAATATGAAAAAGTCGTCAAAAATTGCACTATTTTAATAAATCGTCGCCACTTTAATCAAGGCAAAAAGTCGTCATTTTGTCGACATGTCGCCCGAAATAGCAACACTGTGATACGGCAAGCATCACTAGGGCCAGAGCTAAATTTTTCGATGCGAAACCGTGCATGCGCAATGGCGAAACAAGAATAATGGGTATTATTATGGCTGCATGGTTCTCCGCTCGCGACGGGGGCGCAATCGACGAGAACTAACTCAAGGCTGACTCAAAATTAATAAAAAACAAACATAACCTTAGAAATAGGTAAACAAAACATCTGCCGCGACCATCGAGATAAAATAAAAGGAGGCGCTATCACCATTTGAAATGAGTGCATACTTGAAGTATGGACTCCCTTCAAGAAGGGAGCCGTTTGGCGCTGCTACGAGGCAATTTGCCAGTGCACCTTTCGCCTGGCGCTTAGGGAGAGGTAGAGCTACCCTTCTACATCCGTTACACGTTATTCCAGTTTGAAGGGCTTTGTATTCGGGGATTTCGGGGACGATCGCAACGTTGTCGGGCTCTGGACCCTGTTACGACCACCGACTTTTTACACGGCACAAATAGAAATCCCTCCACTGGGTATTTCCTTTGGCTAAAGGCAAACACTTATACGATGAAGTGGCACAGACGACGCTGGCTATGACGTCCGCTTCTTTCTCTGAACGATTGCCACGCGTTACCCCAACATGGCCGACGAAAGAGCCGCTACTCAACAGCGATGTTATCCCGACCGAGAACTAAACGGAAGTGGGCACATATGTAAAAAAATATATGGTATCTCGCGACAGTAATTGCTTTGGCCGCCATCAAGGTAAAAGCGTCTCCAGCGCCATCTAGTGTAGGTGGCGTTGACTCGAGCGATTCCATTCCATGTCTTCTCGATGTAATCAATTTGGAGCATGAGTCGTCGTGGTCTAGAGGTTTTAGACGGTTAGGTCTCAATTCAGCGACTATCGGCGGCCTGGGTACAAATCCCGTTGCATTTTTTTACGGTTAAGTTTTTAAACAGTTTTTTCTTGATTTTGGGTATGTGTTGGGTTACGTTTGGGTTAGCCCCTGGTTAATTTGCTTTTCTTGAGCCCCCGTAGCGAGCGGAGGGCCATGCGAAAAGTGAAATATTACTTATTGTAATATACAGCGTGTGCGTGGATTTGCTTGCCAAATGGAAAACTTCTTTATTATCAATTTTTCGAGAAAAAGTTATTCTTTATAAAAAGTTTTGCTTTCAAAATTATTAAGATTTGCATAAGCATTTCTTTTTAATGTTGTACAGGGTGTCTCAAAAAACGAAAAACTTTAATTCTAAATGTGAAAAACCTTATACCAGTATTTATTACCCGGCAAATTGAAAAGATCGAAATGCGCATTAAATCGTCAACTAATTTGTAGTATACAGGGCAATGATAAAGTTTTTTTTAATAGTTACTTAACATTTTTGATAAACAATATGGATAAATACCATCGCAATCTTTATTATTAAGCGATAAATGTACTATTTGCAGGTTAATTTAATATACAGAGTGATTAAAATATTTAGATAATTTACAACCTAATTGAAAATTTATTAAACAATCATATAAATATAACATAACATAACAAGTTTTTCAATTACTAGTAAAAACACAGTAAACACCAACAAGGATAATTAGAAGATTAAATTTCAGTAAGCCCCCCACGTTGTTCAGAACAACAATAAATTATTTTTTTATTAAGTAAAGTTTTAAATTTTGTTTTAAATAAAGCCTAATAATTATAAATTAAACTTTTACGTGTAAGTAATTAAATGTTAAGGTGAAAACCTGTAAAGGCACATTTCAAGAATTGACATACGTCAATAAAACTTATCTAGTTTGTATTTTTTCCTCTAACAATGAGTTTAACTGATCAAGAAAAAGTCGAGATTGTTTTAATAGTTGGAAATAATTATCGCACAAATAGAGAAGCAGCCGAAGAATTTAACAATAATCACCCGGAAAGACCAACACCAATAACCCATCATACAATCAGTAATGTTATGAGTAAATTCAAACGGTGCTCTCCAAACTTTTTTCGGAGAAGAGAAAACCAAGGTCAAAATAATCTTCCTCGCTTATACGATGAAAATGATGAACTTAATGTTTTGCTCTACATCAACGAATTTAAGTTTAAGGCAAATGTCTCGAGATTTGGACTTAAAAATCTACTTCATTAGAATGGTTCTAAAAAAACATAAAATTAAACCTTTTAAGCCAAAATTTACCCATACATTATTCCCAGGGGACTCGGAATTGAGACTAGAGTTTTCTGCGTGGTTATTAGGCGTTATGGAGGACGATCGCCGTTTACCTTTTAAAATAATTTTTTCAGATGAAGCTGTTTTTACGACCAATGATATCGTAAGCTCTCAAAACTCCCGTTATTGGTCAGTAGATAACCCTCATTGGGTTATACAGAGCCGAAACCAATATTCTGAAAAAGTAAATGTGTGGTGTGGTATAGTCGGGGACCGATTATTGGGACCAATATTTTTTGATGAAAATGTTAACGGCGAGGTGTTTCTAAATTTTCTAGAAAATTATTTTAGTGATATGCTGGATGACATACCTTTGGCCGATAGACGAAACTTATTGTTTCAGCTAGATGGGGCTCCCGGACATTTTGCATTGCAAGTTAGACAATGGCTGAACAGAAATTTTGCTAATAGGTGGATAGGAAGAGGTACAGATCAAGATTTGCGTTTTTATCATTGGCCAGCGAGGTCCCCAGATCTCACCCCACTGGATTATTTTCTGTGGGGTGTCCTCAAAGAAAGGATATATAAAAGGCGGCCCCGAGACAGAGAACACCTCAAAAGACGAATAATTCAGGAATGTGCCGGGCTACGGGGATATCAACTATCGAATGCCGTAAGAAGTTTTAGAAATAAAATTATTAGGTGTATGATGAACAACGGGGGGCTTATTGAAATTTAATATTCTATGTATATTTGTTCGTGTTTACTGTGTAATTACAAGTAATTGAAAAACTTGTTATGTGTAAATATGTTTATATGATTGTTTAAAAAAATTTCAATTATGTTGTAGATTATCTAAATATTTTAATCACTCTGTATACTAAATTAACCTGCAAATAGTACATTGATGGCTTAATAATAAATATTGCGATGGTATTTATCTATATTGTTTATCAAAAATGTTAAGTAACTATTAAAAAAAACTTTATCATTGCCCTGTATACTACAAATTAGTTGACGATTTAATGCGCATTTCGATCTTTTCAATTTGCCGGGTAATAAATACGGGTATAAGGTTTTTCACATTTAGAATTAAAGTTTTTCGTTTTTTTGAGACACCCTGTACAACATTAAATAGAAATGCTTATGCCAATCTTAATAATTTTGAAAGCAAAACTTTTTATAAAGAATAACTTTTTTTCGAAAAATTGATAATAAAGAAGTTTTCCATTTGGCAAGCAAATCCACGCACACGCTGTATATACAGCAGCTTGCATGTGTTTCCGTGAATATATTCACTAAGCCTCCTCTTCTTTGAATGAATTTGACGTCTGTATCCGCATTTGTAACATTCGACTTTAATGGCGGCCAAAGCAATTACGGTCGCGAGACACTCGTCGTTTGAATAATACGATAGAAGACGGTATTGATTGGTAATTCTACTGCAGGGTCCTCTATTACCAAACGACACAGTCATTTCGTACAAGCACATTGATTGGAGGGAATTCCGAGCAAGGATAAGCGAATTAACTGTAATCCCTGAGCAAATAGTTACTGTCCAGGATCTAAGTGAATTGCCACTCATACAGAATGGATTCACCATTGCCTCGCAAAATCTGGCATTACAATACTGGGACGATCTAAGGGAGTTCTACCTCGATTTTCCTTGGCTCGACGTTTGCTTTGGCGCTGACGACCCGTGAGTCTGCTGCGAAAAGATCACGCAATTAATCTCCTCAGGAATGTAAGCATACATCCCAAACTCCATCAAGTTACCATCAAAAGGAAAGCCCTGGTTCGACAGAAGATGCGAAAGAGCTGTGGGTATGAAACAGCAAGCCTACAAGTACCGGCAGCAAAATCAGACCGCTGAAAATCGCAATTATTTTGTCGAAGCGAGAAACGAATGCAAGCGTGTTATCGACGAAACTAAGGACCAATACAATCAAAGGATCAGGAATAAACTTTTGCAATGCCCCAGTGGCTCCAGGAATTTCTGGTCGGTAGCAAAGGTAGTAAGTATCAAATTTACAGAAACGTCTCTCCCACCTTTGACAGACGAACGTGGCATCACGGCGACTACAGCCAAGGAAAAAGCAAACATGCTCGCCAAAATGTTTTTTTCGCACTCTACCTTAGACGTCCCCCAAGGCAAGACTCTCCCCACCATATCGAACATCAACACTACCATGGCAGAAGTCAAATTTCATCACCGTGATATTCGTAAAATCCTTAAAAATCTAGATGCGCAAAAGGCATCAGGACCGGACGGAATACTTGCCATCGTGTTAAAGAACTGCGCCAACGAACTAACACCCGTTTTTTCCAGGCTTTTTTCCCTGTCTTACGGAAAAGGGATTTACACATCTTCTTGGAAAGTCTCTCGAGTGCAACCTGTTCCAAAAAATGCAAGAAAACCACGCCCTCAAACTATCGTCCAATTGCCTTGCTTCCAATAATCTCCAAAATCACGGAACGTGTAGTCAATCAGCAACTACTCAAGTACCTCGAGAACAACAAAATAATCAACGGCTTTCGCAAAGAGAGATCGACAGGAGATATATTGGCCTATGTCACTCATATATGGAGTAGGGCAATTGAGAACTACGGAGAGTCTGGAGCGATTGCGTTGGATATTTCAAAGGCATTCGACAGAGTTTGGCATGACGGACTGCTCAACAAACTACCGTCCCTCGAACTGCCAGCCTCTCTCTGCAGCTGGATTGCCAGTTTCCTTAAGAGCCGATCTCTGCACGTTGCAGTCGATGGACACATCTCGGACACATTCACCATCAACGCGGGCGGGCCTCAGGGCGCAATACTTTCACCAACTCTGTTCCTAATTTATAATAATGACCTGCTGATCGAAACAAATAATCCTGTTTACAGCCTTGCAGATGACAGTACCCTTGTCTCCCACTTTAGATCAGAAAAACCCTTAGTAGCGGCTGAGACTCATCACAGGAGCAGATTACAGCAAAGTTCAAACTTGGGGCGACCCAAATTTGGTCCAGTTCAATGCAGCAAAGACCCAAGCAGCCACGTTTATCAAGAGGGCCAATACAGCGGGCCCTGACATCATTATGGCAGGGTCGACCATTCCTTCATCCTCGTCAATCGGACTACTGGGTATCTCGGTCAACAGCAATATGTCCTGTCATGACCACGATGCTAACATCGCAAAATCAGCCTCCCAGAAGCTTGGTGCGCTATTTCGCAACAAAAAACTCTATACACCGCAGCAGTTGCTCTTGCTCTACAATGCGCAAATAAGACCGTGCTTAGAATATTGCTCACATATCTAGAGGCCGCACCAAAGCACACCCTAAAGCTGCTGGATTCCATTCAGAAGAGAGCTGTGCGTCTCGTCGGCGATAGTCTGGAACACCACAGCCTTGTAGCCGAGATATCTCTGTTTTACAGATACTTTCACGGTAGATGTTCCCAGGATTTGGTCCGCCTCATCCCGCCCCTGACAGCTTCTGTCAGACAGTCATGACAGACGGCAAGAGCGCACCAGTTCATCGTACAACTGAAAACACCTAGAACATCGTTTTACAAGATCTCCTTTGTCTGGCGCACTGCATCACTGTGGAACTCACTCCCAGGACATCTGTTTCCCTCTACTTACGACTTACAAATATTCAAGAGCCGTGTCAATCAGCATCTTCGCACACACACTGCTCGTCGAGCGCCATAGGGTCTCCCTTTAGTGTGTGTGCCACTGCCATAAAAAAAACTAGAAACTGAGGTTGCAACTCTTAGTCTCTTACGTCAAATATCCAGCGCATCCGTGATGCTCTGTGCCCTAGGGTTGCAATATGCCCTATGACAGAATCCCTCCCTGAACCTAGCCTAGAACTTATCACTTACAGGAACTTCTTTCGACGTAGATGGCAGAGTAACCGGATACAAATGGGATAGGCTCGTATCAATGCGCTGACGGAGAAAATAAGGATTAAAATCTGGGAGCACTGCGACCAAACGTGGCTCGACTTCATCAATAGTGTGAGCAGGGACGATGACTCGCTGTAAAAGTTAGCGAGTACGTGGAGGTAGTACGCCAATCCCTGTCAGAAAGCATAGGGTCTTGATACCATGAATGATTTAGGAAAGGCGGAGGCCTTCGCGGACTACTTGGAGCGCGTCTACAGCGAGGCTTCTGACCTCCTGCCGAAGCAAAGACACTATAGCCAAACTGTAAATGTGTTTCGACAACACAAGTATCCCATCCCTCCGTCAGATCTTGATAAAATGAGAATCACGCCGGCGGAAATCCGCAAAGCGCTCTGTAATCTCCCGAGAAACAAAGCGCCCGGCTCGTATAAAATTCCGAATATAATCCTTAAAAACTTACCTGAAAATCTTGATCCAATATATGCATGTTATTAATGCGGTAATTCGGCTGCAACACATCCCTAAACCATGGAGAGTAGCGTGCGTCATACACTTCCCTAAACCGTGAAAAGATCCTTCTTACCGACCAATATCGCTACTGAATACCCTGAATATCTTGCCAAGGATTACCAGGGTGGTCGATCCCCTGGAGCAATTTGGCTTTCGAGGCCAGCATGGCACTGTCTTGCTGGCAGCGAAAATAGCCACCGATATTTACGAGGGATTCAACAATATGCAATCCACTGAACTCCTATTACTGGATATCAAAAAAGCGTTCGACAGAGTAGGTTGCTCTATAAACTCTGGAAAATTACAGCATGCTGCTGTGTATATGGTAGCACTCATCGAGTCATACCTTGCCGGACGCACTTTTTCAACTAGAATCGGCAAGCAAACCTCGGCTAGCAGAAGACTGTTAGCAGGGGTGCCACAGGGTACCGTATTGTCGCCGCTATATACTATTCAATCTTTTTATAGCAGATATCCCGTCTCATCCTCATACCCGTAAAGCCCTTTTCGCTGATGATGCAGCAATTTATTCCCGGAATCCTAAAGCTGAAGTGTCAAAATCAAACATAAGTGAGCATATGGACATTCTAGTCCCTTTTTACGAGAGGTGGAAAATCACCCTCAATACTGCTAAAACTGACTTAATTATAATCTCCCACAGGAGAAAAGATACGGAAATCAAACCCCTTATGATAGGCAACACAGCCATACAAACCAAGAGTAAAGTTAAGTACCTTGGATTAACACTAGACAGTAAGCTTAACTTTAGCAGACACATTAAAGCCGTGGTCAGAAAGAATGAGGGAATTAAAAAGGTATTGAGACTTTTGGTAGCGGGCAGGTGATTTCTGAGTCCTGCAAATATACCCACTCTGTACCGTGCAAACATCCGGCCAGCGCTGATGTATGGTGCCCCGGTATGGTGCTCGGTGGCAAAATGCCACAAAAGAAAGCTGCAAGTCATGCAAAATGGCTACCTAAGAGCAGCATTTTCTCTCACCCTGCGGAATCGTGTTAGAACAGAAGACCTGCATGCGTGGGGTAGAATCGAAAACGTCAATGAATATATCGATAACCACGCATGTAGATTCTTTGAAAAACAGATCCGAGGGTCGTCGCTCACTGCCACTATTGCAGGTAGCAGGTACAGCCCCGAATACCATACTACATTCGGCACCATATAACGCGAAGTAACACTGTTTTTTAAGCAGCTTATGCCCCCACGAGCTTAGATCCCTCGGGAACATAGTAAACATCCTAAAAGATTCCGAAACCCAATCCTAGCTAACTTTTAAAAGCAACTTTCCAACAAATAAAAAGCTACTCGTATCAGGAGAGCAACAGTTCACAAGTCGCGGGTAACGCGAGGGACTTCTGCCCGACCGGCCAGCCACCCATGTTCGGATATAGGGGCCGAGCTGCACGGGATATAAATGCGCAAACACCACCGCATCATCTAACTCACCCGATTTCTGCCTACTGAAGCGTCCATGTCTCCGCAATCGGAGCCGCGGGACTCGATCCATGCCCCTTGATACAATTACAACCATACAGGTCTTCAACATATAATACAGTTTTCGTTTAGCTATAGTTTTAATTGTATATAGTGTAATCGTTCATTTTAATATTATGAACTCCTGTTCTAAGGGAGCACTATAAGCAGGGTTCTTGCTGGAATTTTTCCTGCATCAACACCTGGCAGTGACATTTAATACATGAAAAAGCACTATATCATCCCTAGCTGTTAGTTAATTAACATCGGTAGCGACTTTGAAGGAGTCTCCCACGTAAAGTTCACCTAACAAGCAGTACCACTAACCCTTGATACTAAGTAGGTTTATGTCAACCCCTTACGAGTGCCTCTATCTGTTGGCCACGGCGCTGCAGGAACCACACCAGACGACACAACAGATATATTATTATACATGTATAAATGGCATACTTAAACAGGTACGTTGTCAAAACAAATTCAATGTTTAAATAAATAAATATGATAATGATGACTGTATCGGTAGGCGTGGCTAAGTGTAGGAATAATATGGCTACTTTATCAGAGACGAACTAAGTAGTTTTTTTTTATTCTTAATTTTGAATTATTTCAATTGAATATACCACAAACGCAAAAAATCGAGATGGCCTAAGAACCTTCGTTACTTAGTTAACAAGCTAATACAAAAGTTATACATAATAACATGGTTATCCTATGTTTAGCATTAGCAACTGTTTCATTACTAAAGTTACAAACATGTTTAAATTATAGAAAGAAAAAGTAGTGTGGAACACGTTTGAAATTCGTTTTTCACATTTGTATGAATTTATGACACCAAACTGTGCCACTCCTGTAAAAACTTCATCGCTTTTTACACATTGTGTTATGCAGGCTAATTTAAGTGGGCAACTGTAAAAACTAATAAAAATTTATAAAACTTATTTATTTATTCATCTTTAAATAATACATTCTTGATAATTTGATGTCTTATACTAGTTTCTTTACTTTGCTTAATTTTACTTAAATCTGCCAATTTGTCCTGATTACAAATATCACCCAGGCTCTGTGACGTGCTGCAGGTTTAGGAAACTTACGTTTAAAAAAGTAAATGCCATTGGGTCATTATTGTTCTTAATCTTAAATACAAAAACCCTATTTTCTTTAAACACTTACTATTTTCAAAATTTAATAACTTTGATGTAGATAATATGTTCTATATTGTTGTGGAGGATTCATTTTTTACCTTACAAATGTTTACCTATTAGATACTCCAAATTCACTTACAATTATTCTTCTTAATATAGAGCCACTTGTTCTGGCTCCAGGGTGTAAACAGCACAAATACTAGTTTAGTGACCCTAACAAAGCTGAAAAACGTAACGGAAATAGGGAAAACCGTCGACGTTTCGAGGAACTAATCTTCCCCCCATTGTCAAGAACGAACAAATCTAAAAATGAAACTGGTAAGTAAATGCAGTAAAACTAGAGTAAAACAGTAAAAAGCTCTTGCAGAATTGTCAAGTTTTTAATTTGTTTGGCAATTCTGCAAGAGCTTTGTACTGTTTTACTTTAGGTTTACCGCATTTACTAACCATTTTCATTTTTAAATTTGTTCTTTCTTGACAACGGGGGCAGATTTGTTCCTCGAAACGTCGACTGTTTTCCCTGTTTCCGTTAGGTTTTTCAGCATCGTTAGGATCACTAAACTAGCACTTGTGCTATTTACACCCTGGAGCCAGAGCAAGTGGCTCTATGTTAAGAAGAATTGTAAATGAATGTGGAGTAATAGGCAAACATTTGTAAGGTAAAAATTTAATAACTATTAGCAAAAAATATTATACTGAAAATAGTGAAAATAAATTACCTATGATATAAACTTAAAACAGGTAACTCATGTATATTTAAAAAGAAAACAGTGTTCTCAATGCAAGCCAAAAAATTACTTTAAGTACGGCTCTATTTCTTGTTTATACTGACCTATGAAACGTCATTCCCCTAAATTTCTTCTTGTCTATACCGTTTCTGCTACAGCTGTAACGGAATATAAGCTTATTCCGCTCCACTAAATTTATTTCAATAACGAATGATTTTCGATGTTTGGGATATGAATCGCCAGTGACATCTATTCGCGAATGCGCATATTTCGTGCAACTAATAATTTAAGAAGCACAGGTACGCTGGTTCATACCTACAATTTGCGAATTTGTTTCACTGTAGATTACTATATTGAGTAGTGACATCTACTTGGGAACGGGCTTATCTCATGTAGTTGGTAATTGGAGAGCGTAGTACACTATTTAATACCTACAATTTATGAATTTAATTTCCTATAGATTACTATATTAGTATGTATCGTGTATTTCTTTGGTTTGACGCCGCATGACCTATAGTAGTAGTCACATCATATGAATTATCCAATTAAATATCGAGAAGCATAATAGGTTGAACGTCTTCAATTTTGAAAGCAAGGTAGTTTTATCTTTGTGGCGACGCTTGACTGGGTAAGTGCTGAAATTTAATCTTGAAATATTTTATTCATCTTGCAATATATTTCACTATTTTTTTTTTTCATTTTTTAAATACATAATTAATAATTGTTTCTGATTCACTTAATCGTATTTGGCTAAAGCAAGAATTTAGAATTTTTATATTACATTTTCAATTAACTTACATCTTCAATAATCTTAATTTTTGTAGTGACCGTTCGGTAAGAATATCGATTTATTGGGGAATAATTTCGTCTCTCATTAGTCAAATTCATGTAATTTGATAAAGGTTTAATACAGAGAACGTAATTATTTCGTCGTTTAGCAGTCACGCACATTATTTTACGTATTTCTATTTAAATTGAACAGTATTATTTGGGGAATTCTCGGAGTGGCTTCTATATACTCCTGCAAAGGTAGTAAATTGAATTTTGAGTAGAATTTCTCTGAATTTTCCCTCATGGTATTGTTAGTTTTAACATTTTTTCTTTTCAAGCTTATTTCATTAAAATTTCAGTTGATTTGTAATATCAAGCATATAATTATTAGCACTTGCCCTGCCGCGTCTCAACACTGATGTGCATTTTAAGATCCTTTACACTCTTTAAAAATCGACCTCTCCTATTGGTCGATCCATCTCGTATTACAAATGTCTTTGTGATGCAATCAATTTCTGTTAGAGCTCTCGTGGTGTAGAGGTTTAGACAACTGGGTCTCACTTGGACGGCGCGGGTTCAAACCCCGTTGCTCTTTTTTTATTTTTTTTTTAGATTATATTTCTAAACAGTTTTTTTTTCTTGATTTTGGGTATGTCTTGGGTTAGTTTCGGTTAGCACCTGGTTAGTTTCCTTTTCTTGAGCCCCCGTAGCGAGCGAAGCGAGCGGAGGGCCATGCGGATCGACCAATAGGAAAGGCCGATTTTTATATAGTGCACTATTGGTGTAAAGGATCTTATAATGCCACTGATGTATCGTAATTAATTGGCATTTACGAGAGATTAAGCTCACATGTGTAAATTTATCTGTTCTTTTTCTTATCTTTTTATCTAAATATATATCTCAAAGCGAGCTAGTGATTGCCTTATCTTTACCTTTAAATGATTGAGGTGTAATTGCGCTCAATTATCGTTTATGTGCCACGGGCCATATATAAAGAAGTAATAGAAATTACTTATTTGGAGTTATAAGACTCGTTTATAGAGAAGTTGTACCTCTATTTTTTCTTTTTATCATTAAATTCAAGTTATCTTTATTAAATTTGCCGAGAGCCACTGCTTGAAACGTAGTTCTATCATTTTCTTTTGACCTTTAAATTTCAGTCATAATTTCTTTTGAATTTCATATCTAAAGTAAAGAAAAAGAATATCTTGAGTGACAGTAGTTATTTATAATTTTTGCTCAACTTAAAAGTGTAATTTAAGTTTTTGATTACACCTGCTTTAACCAGTCAATTTTCAAATTGTTGATTACTTCCTCCTGTGTAATAGTCTAACTGAGGTCCACAGGATATTTCCCTGAATTAGCGATATACATTGGTCTAAGATTCGGTTATTATTTTTTTTGCATGTAAACTGCGTTGGCGGAAGAAAACATCGTGATCAAGTAGCAGGGGTTCGTCCACGTCGCTGTATCAGACCTGTAGAGGGAGCCGACACTAGAATAACCTATAAGTCCTAGATAACCCCAACTCAATTGAACTTGGGAATATGCAGAAGCGGTTCCAGTAGAGGTCCCGATGCGATCGCATGGTTACAGGATAGTTGGATAAGCTAAGTATTAGCCGATCAGGAGATTAATCAATTGAAAAGACCACTGTTCGTTTTCATTCATAAATTTTTTAAATCTTTTACATTAGTTTTAATTCGCATTGCTAGTCAATTTATTCAAAATATTTAAAATAATTTCATCAATTATATTTGTAATTTAATTGTCAAATTAATATATTGTCATTTGAACTCCTTTGTTTATTTTCTCGCAAGATAAAGGTCTGTGAGACACGAATGATAAGGGCAAGTTTCTGATATTCTTATCTTTATAGTTATTGTATTTATATTCAGTTCCTATTATCTCTAGGAACTCTGGCGCCCAAAATATAAAAAAATCAGTTAATAAAAGAGACATTTCACTCCCTCAGAAAAAATTAATCTCATACTTAATTAAATTAAATAAATTAACTTTCGCTACAAATTAGTGTCCAACTAAATGTATCCTTACAATTTGGCTACTGAGCTAGTATTTCATTACAAGTGATGCCCAAATGATCAATTCGTTACGCAGCAACTAAAAACTAACAAAAATATCACATAAATCTTTTAAAAAACACAATTTAATCGGATAGAAATTTTTATCTCGATGCAATGACAGAAGTGTAGTAACAAGATGGCGGAAGCGAACATACGACGGCGACGGTCACGTAATGTCGCCTCTTTCATATTTTATCTCGATGGCCGCGACCGACGGGAATCGAACCCGCAGGGACGAAATGAGACGCAGAACCTTTTACACCTCCGAGGCGTTGAAGGAATTTCGCTAGAACGTAAAGACATGGATAATTCCGATAATTATTTATCATGAATTGCCTTAAGATACTTGATATTTGACCTAAAACTAATACAAACTTAACAATATATACATATTTACAAATAAATACCTATATACTACCGACTAAGCCCAACAAGCATCTACCTAAACCTAAGATAACTAAATAAATGACATGTTATTTTAATTCTAAATGATTATTTTAACACTGCACTTTTAATGTTCTTCGGCTTCATGTAGTCCTTCCTGGAAGGGGGGGGGGGGGCGTCCTAGTCCTTGTCCTGGTATTTTAGGGCTTCAGCTCGTGGACAATCTTATGGATCTTCCTGAATGGCATTTACTCTATGGTCATCCTTCCCATGTTCCTGGTTATTTCCTGCACCTTCATCGTGTACCTGAAAAATTTCGTCTCTATCTCCTGTATTCTCTGTTCTCTTGTCCCGGTGTCTCTGTACAGCTATCTCGTCGTCTGGAAATCCTCCCATATGTAATTTATGATCTTAGCAGGTTCCGTTCCAGCGTGAGTAGCTCCTCTATGCTGGTCTTTGCCGCGACGCGGCGCTCTAAACCGGCACGACGTACATAGCTATTTGTCTGACGTAGATGTTGTAGAGTCTGATCTTGATGTCCTTGTGGGTGTCCTTGATTGTATCCCGTTGATCAGCGTTGTTGTCGTCCTGTCCTTTAGGTAGCTCATGATGATTCTCGTGATGGTCGGTTATCCTTGCTTCGTGCATCTTCGTGGCCAAGGCCTCCCATCATACGATGTCATAAGCCTTCTCCAGATCCAAAAGTACCGCTGTCGCGGTCTTCTTTGTGTTCTTTGCTGTCATTGCATGGTCCACTATCCTCACCAGCTGCATGGTTGTTGCTTTCCCTCATTGAAATCCGAACTGCTCTGGTATGATGATTCCTAGTGTTTGGAGCTCGGCGTTGATCCTTTTGTTGAACACTTTCTCGAATACCTTTCCAAGGGTGGGTAGCAGGGAGATGGGTCGGTACGATGAGGTTTGGCTTCTGTCCTTTCTAGGTTTGGCGATGACGATGATCTTGTTAATTTTCCATGTCATCGGAAAGTAGTTATTTTATACAAAGAGATTGGAGGATGTAGAGGTCATAGTAAGACAGTTGACAACACAGTATAAAAACTCTTCTCTTTCCCGGGCAATAGAGAAGCATTGCATATCTCAAAAGTTGCTTTAGATAAGGTACCTTGGGGAACAAGAAATAAACAGATTGAATATCTTAAACTATATTTTATTGCGAGTCAGATAATTCAATAGTACTGTTATTAATGCTTGATAGCTTAGTATTTATTGACAAAGGGCTAGAGCTAAAAAAACTGGATAAATTAAAACAAGGCCCTGCTCAAAACTCATTTTTAAACTTTTAGTTTGAAAATGAGCTAGGCCAAAAAT
The DNA here is from genome assembly GCA_016904865.1 of Pissodes strobi. NCBI lineage: Eukaryota > Metazoa > Arthropoda > Insecta > Coleoptera > Curculionidae > Pissodes > Pissodes strobi. Next base: position 271 of record JAEQML010059597.1, on the reverse strand, counting down.
CGATATTTTCACATCGATAAGTCGCATTTGTTTTCAAATATCGATGGTTTTAAATCACAAAATAAGGGGGGTTATTTTGTGTTTTAAATAAAATTATGCCACAAAACATGCCTACCACTGGCCACTGTGTGTGTCATCTCTTGACTCCCTTCAAACTTATGTTATTTTTGATGAAGATTTCTTCGCGGTATGCGGTATTCATAGGAATTACGACAATGATTTTAAATAATGCATCCTAGGTCATCATTGATTGCATATCGACTATCGATTG
>JAEQML010059596.1:0-28399 GCA_016904865.1 Pissodes strobi | reverse complement strand
TGCAAATTTAGGCGTTCTGAAGAATTGCAAAAAGCGTATAAATAAAATTTAAATTTTGGGAGTGTATGACAAAATAGTATATTATTTTATATAGAGGAAAAGTGATACTTTTCATGGCGCGCTCGTGTTTAACAGCCGAACGGAGTGAGGCTGGTAATAGAGAGCAAGCCATGAAAAGTAACTTTTCCTCCAAATAAAATATGCTGTTTTTTTCTTCAAATGTCGACAAATTATGCAAAAACATCTCTTTTTAATAGTAATAATATCTAATTATTATTAAAGATAGGTGGGTTCGCAAGGCGACTTAGACCGGTGTCGGTGAATAGGCACAGGTTGTTGCTATAGTAATATAACATAAAGCTGTCAGTGGACACTGTCAACAAAAATTATTTTTTTAAGATTGCGTCTCCGATTGCGTTTTAATTCCGTATTGATAAGCAGTTATTGAGTAAGTTCAATTAAATAATAACCAATTTGTTCCTAAATTAGTGATTTTTAGAAATGCAGTCACAAATTGAGTGATAAATACAAATTGTAGTTTAATAAATCTTGAGTTGTTGACGCTTATTTTGTTGTCTGTTTGTATTGTATTGTATCTATGTTGCTATGACAACACTTTTACCTCCGCCGGCGGAAAAGTGAGAAGTAAAGCTCCGGCGGAGGAAAAGCGAAACTTCACGGCCGCCTACACAGTCGAGTAATGACGGATTTACTGACGTTTGAAGAAAAAATAGTTTTTCTATTTTGGTATCATAAAGAAGTCTTTTTGATACGCAAAGTAGTGTCGAAAAGAAGCTCTTTTCGACACTACTTTTGTTGACAGTTTGCTATGATATTAACAAAATTGTTCCATGTCAAGGCTCACTAGCAAAAATTTCGACACCGTTTTGAATGGGATTTTTAATAATACAGACGTCAAAAGTGACAAGATGGCCGTCCAACTTTTGATCGTAACTTGAATAAATTAATGTTTTTCATTAAAAAACGTGCAAAATAGAAAAAATAGTATAAAATACAGGTTTTAAAAGACATTTAGCGCACTCGCACGTTAGGAAACTCCCCGCAAGCGGGTCGTTTCCTAACTTGGTGCTCGTGCGATAAAATATGGTCTTTTAAAACTAGTATCTTAATATACTAGTTTGTCACACGTACCTAAATGAAGTTTTTTAGGACTCATCTGCTATTCCGGACTCGGCTAACGCCTCGTCCGGAAACAGCAATGATTCGTCCTGAAAATCTCCATTTTAGGTACTTGTAACAAAAATAACTACACTGCGCAACTTATTTAACGCACAACCAAAATTTTGTCTCAGTTTTGATATTATGTATTTTTGAAACTTGTTGTTAGTTTTTATTGATTTTTTCAAGAATCGTAGGTTTTTGCCTTACACTGCCTTTATGGTTTCGGTTAAAAAAGTAATTTCGGTATTATACCGGGTGTTATAAAGATGTTATGCTTTTTTCCGAAAATTCGAATTACCCTGTAGGGTATACTCGCCATTGCAAATTATTGCAATTACAGCCAAATTGTAGCCACATGCTTCCCTTACATTCCCCTTTTTATTCATTGGTTTATCTCTGTTACTTCATTACATACACTGCTTTGAAATACCTCGTGTTTTGAATACATTTTTTTTATCGGAAAATAGAACATCGCTAGCAGGCTATGGAAATCGAAACTTCAGAAATGACAACGATATCAGTTTCTGTTGACAGTTCAGCAATAATTCGCGGATAATGGAACGGCAGTCCAGAAATTTATCTCGTGATGAGTGTGTTGAGGCAGTTACATTACATGGTGAAGGGTGGAGTTACAGCCGCATAGCTGGCAGGTTGGGGGTATATCACACAACTATCGCGCGAGTAGTTCAACAGAGAACAAGGAGAACATTCGAGACGGGCAGGTCAAGGTAGACCTCGTGTTACGACTCCTGCCCATGATCGTTTTTTAAAAGTAAGTGCTGTAAGACAACGATTTACAACTGCAAGGAATTTAAGATCTCAACTTCAAGACGCAGGTGGTCCGCTCATATGCACTCAAACTGTGCGCCGAAGACTGAGAGAAGCAAACTTAAGACCCAGAATTGCTGCTCGAGGACCCTCATTAACAGTAGATCATCGAAGGGTCAGATTAAATTTTGCTAATGGAGGCAGATTGGGAACATATTCTTTGGACTGATGAGTCAAGGTTCAATTTGTTTAATTGTGATAGACGTATCCGCGTCTACCGCAGACCCCACGAGCGATACAGTCAGTGCAATTTTCTCCACACAACTTTATATGGAGGTGGATCCGTCATGGTGTGGGGTGGAATATCTTTGACGGGGAGAACGGACTTGGTAATTGTAAATGGGAATATGAATTCTGAAAGGTACATTACAAATATTCTTGAAGAACATGTTGTGCCTTATGCACCGTATATAGGACCCAATTTTTTGCTTATGCATGACAATGCGCGTGTCCACACGGGTGTTAACGTAAGAAATTATCTCCCTGAAGTTGAAATAAATTACATAGACTGGCCAGCCTGTAGCCCCGATCTAAATCCCATTGAACATGTTTGGGTTATTATGGAGGCGGTTACATAGTCAAGGACTACAACCACAAAACTTACAACAATTGGGAAAACGTTTGGTCGAATTGTGGAACGGCCTAGATCAGAACGAAATAAGACCCTTAGTATTAAGTATGAATCAAAGATGTCGGGAGGTCATTCGAGCCAGGGGTGGAAATACCAGATACTGATTCTTTATTTACTTTATTTTTATGTGTTTATTATGTTATTTACTGTTTTTGCGTTAATTAAAGCAATTCCTTCATTTTGGATTGTTAATATTTCACTTTACATTTTACTTTTTTCGAAACAATTCGAATCGCTTTCAATAATTAAGATATCGAAGATAACAAAAGTGTAATATCGGTATTCATTTTATTAATTTAATAAATAATGACTACGTGACCAAAACATGTAGGATATTAAATTTAATAAAAATCACGTTGATCTAAAAATTGTGTATTTAATGAAGTAACAGAGATAAACAAATGAATAAAAAAAAGAAACGGAAGGGAAGCAAGCGGCTACAATTTGGCTATAATTGCAATAATTTGCAATGGCCACTATACCCTACAGGGTGTTTCGAATTTTCGGAGAAAAACATAACATCTTTATAACACCCGGTATAATACCAAAATTACTTTTTTAACCGAAACCATAAAATCAGTGATATTCTTAAGGAAAAAACCTACGATTGTTGAAAAAATCAACAAAATCTAACGACAAGTTTCAAAAATACATAATATCAAAATTGAGACAAAATCTTGGTTGTGCGTTAAATAAGTTGCGCAGTGTATATACATTATCTGTCTCTTTTGGTGTTGTATCCAGAGCTCCTATTGTCTAGAAGGCTGTGCGGTATCTCTGTTGTCTTAAAAGTTTTCCTTGATTGCAAGCTTTTTGGCTGTTGCGTGAGTTCTCGTTCCATGTGTTTTTAAGCCTCAATCTCGAAACACATCCGACATGATCTTTAGTTCGTCTAGGGAAGATAATACGACCTTGTTTTTTTGGTGTCTGATTTGTTGCGGCCTTGAAACGAGATGTATCTGCCATTTGCCTAGAGTTGAATGATGTACACCTCTTCCCTTTTGGCATTTGTTTTTTTAAGTTGGACCATGTAGATCTTACGAGTAGCTAGGGAAGGTGTGTCCCTAGAGCTCCGCATGCCGCAGTAAGGTCATAATGCGCTGGGATTCGACCTGGTTGGTGTCCCAGAGGCTCCGTCTATAATAGCATTTAGCCTTGAAAGAACCTGGCCATCCTTCTATCCGACACCCGGGGACCCGCTTCGTGGACACTCAACCCGACCTGAGCGCATCTATAGAATTATATGCATCATTATGTCCAGATACCGTTAAAGGGTTAACTTAATTCGGAATATTCTCATCACATAGATTACATTTGGAATGGAAATTGTATAACTAAAACCGCTACTAAGCGGTAGGGTCACAATTAACTGGACTTAAAATTCTAATAAGTTTTAAAGAAAATGCAGATATTTTGTGGCACATCGGGGTTTGGGCTCAGCGGCTTTAATTTATCGAAAGAATTTGTCATGCTTGTGCTGTTTTAGCATAATCTTTTGGATTCAAAATCCTATTAATTAGTAGATCCTACCGATTACTAAGATCATTATTGACTTTCGTAAAAATTGAAAATAAAATTTAAAAAAATAATTGCTTTCTGGCCCTTTAAATATACTATTTTCCTCACTTAAAGGTATCAAGTTATTGCAGAGATTTTTCATGTATATACTAAATACTCAACCAAACTTTTATATTGTAAATTAAATAATGATAAAACTCTGCCAAATGGTAGGGTCTTACTAAACATTATAACTATTTAATTTAAAGAGAACGGATTTACTTTGAGGCAGATCGCTCTTAAGAGTTTACTATTTCCCTGACTTACTAGTTAAACTTAATGCAGATAATTCTTATCTTTGCATTAAACCAAAAAATATATATCCCGGCCAATAATAAAACAACAATTGATCTTACTAAAACTTCTATTTACGATTTAAAGTGAACACATTTTATTTGAAGCAGAACGAGGGCAGGAGTTTTACTATGTTACCATATAGCAAAAATCTATCTGTCTTTAATATAAAACATCACTTTTGCATGAAAGTTCAGTTAAATCAAATCTCTTACAATAGGTTCGGCGACATCTGACTTCACATAAAATTCTAATTACCAGAGACATATTTACTTTGAGGCAGATCGAAAATTCTAGTTACGATTTGAACAAAGCAGAGGTCGCATGTATTAATAAGACAAAAGACCCTAAAATACTCAAGAAGGGACTTCTGCAAATATCATTAATATATATTAAAAATAGAACTGGCTCAAGGGTGAATCCCTGAATTTAGAATCAATTTGCGGCCTTGACAAACACTAATCGGTTTATCGCAAAAGTTTTTCGATTTTGCCCAACAATTTCTTTGGAGGGGAACTTCTTTTAAGCTAATAGAGATTAAGCTATAATTATGTAATTTACCTCCTGCTTTCGTACACATTCGGATGATTATTGCGTTTGACAATTATAGAGGAAATCTAACAAAAAGGATATTCAAACGGATAACAATAACGTTGAAAGAGAAAATTAAAAATGCATCTATAGTAATTCCATCATTAAATAGTAAGATGAAGGACATGCATTCAAGATTTTTGTTTGTCCTGAAGAGATTTTCTCTTATATTTCTAACTTTTCATCATGAAACATTGCACACAACTTTGGATACTATTGCAGTTCATTACGGTGAGTTCTCAAGTTAGCAAATGTTTGCTTTTATTAGACATCTAATGCGAAATGTATAAATGACTGCTGTATATGATCTAAAATCAAAACCAATTTTGCTAGGGACGACTGCGTGTTTTCTTAAGGTTAGTTTCTTTTATTAATAAGCATACCACAAGAACGCTATCCTTTATACATTTAATATAAACATTTTGATATCTTAATTAGTAATTTGACAAACCAAAATTCGAAGTCTAAAAAAGCTTGTTATCTCATCTCAAATTTAATGATATTACCGATTAATGCAACGCGAACTGATGCCTATGTTATGTTATTTCATTTCTTTGGAAGTACCGCACCATCTTGAACGAATTTCGCAATTTGTTTTATGTTTTTTTAGATATTTGATATTACATAACTTTTTGTAGTATGTCCTAATGTAATATACATGTTGTGTGCCCGGCTGTAAAGGAAGATATGTAAATGCGCATTGGGAGTAAAGATTTGAAATATCCCAATAGGATTCAATGTTCCCAACCGTGTTGTGCCCGAAAATAGCACTGCTTCTCTTAAATCGTAATCAGAATTTTAAGTCAGGCATATGACCCCACTATGTGCTAAAAAGTAGCTTATTTATTGAGTTTTTAGTTCAAAAGTATATATTATAATAATAAAAACATAAAAAAATGTGCAATAGCTTAAAACGGTTGAGTGACTCGAGTAGTAAAGTAACAAAACTTGATTGCCTCAATGTATCCGTTTTCTTTACATTGCAGTTAGACGATAGAGTTAAGTCAACTAAGATCCTGGTTATTCAATTTTCAATCAAAACGTGATGTTATAATTCTACCATCAAGATACTTTCTGTCATCATTTAGGTAGGTAGAAAGTATAGTTAGGTAAATAACTGTGATGATTAATATTGAATATTTTCTTTAAATCTCATTAGAATTTTGAGTCAAGTTGATTGCTACCCCATTTGGAATCCTTCTCAATTTTTAATACACAAATATTTTTACAATACCAGGTATACCAGCACAAACATGAAACATTTCTTAACTTAGTTAATATCGCTGAGTCAGGAAAGTAATACGTTTTGACGCGTCGATCTGCCTCAAAAAATGTGTATTTGAATTGACTTAAAATTTTAGAAACGCTGGTGTGAGATTCCTTGCATTCACTCACATACCAATTCATTCCGGCCACCCTAGCGATGGTACACAGCTTCCCCGACTGCGTCAACATCCGAATTCAACATGTAGCTTCCAAAGTGCACCTATCTTATCCTAGCTAACGCTGGACAGTCGGCAGCAACATGAGTGGACGATTCCAAGCGACAGCATCTGTAAAGAGCCCCTTCGCAAGTCTCATGCCCCATCTTTTCAGAGCCAGAAAGCCCTCACTCAACAAAACGCTAGGTCTCCCAAGAGTAACCCAGCTTGCCTCCTCATTTTTGGAGTAATCCGCCCTAGGTGACGATGGCTCTACTATAAGATATGCATAATTATTATAAGTTCAGGTTTCACTGTTATTGTGGAACCCTGTCATGCCAGATAATCAGCCTCCACGTTTTCCGTGACATTCGAATGTCCCGGAACCTGTGCATGACTGACCTAATGATGCTCGAACAAAGCCCCCAAGATGACCCTATGCTCAAATATCAGCGCAGAATGAACTCTATCAGACACAAGAGCGAACAGAGCAACTTTACCCTTCGAGCAATGTAGGTACCTTTCCCTCTGAGGGACTTTAACAGATTTTCGTACCCATATTTCAGGATCGCATACAACTCGGCCTGGAACACGGTTGCATAAGCCCCTTTGTTTGAAAGCAAGCCTCGTCCCTACGGTTTCTCCATACACACCCGCTCCAGTACCACTATCCGATTTCGACTAGTGCGTGCACCAGACGATCCCACTAATCAGAAGTGGGCTATCTATCTTGTTTTGTAACACGATTAGTTAATTGTTAACAATCGATCCATATGCCTGGCTCACTCAGCGGTGTTAATATTTTTAGGTGTGAGTCATAGAGTTGTTGAAAGTTGGGCGAAGGCGCCACTAAATTTTCTAATATGAATATGTCAATGATTTTTAAGCATTGAAATTTGGGTAGGAAAGTTTTGAAAAATGCCCTATATAAAATTATCGAGAGACATTAAAGGAACTTCTATAAATTCAACTTAACCTTGAATTCAGCACACCATAATAAAAATCAAAGATCCTACTTAAGCTATTTATTTAGAGGTAAAATATATTCTGAAACATGGTGCATAATGGAACGTTAATTAGGTCTCAGACCTAATTGAGATTATAGTATTGCACTCATAATAATTATAAGATTCCTTAAGATAAGTCTCATCCAAATTATAAAATCATTAATCCTTGATCTTAAATTATTGCCTAACTAAAGTCTGAATTTATAAGTTCGTGTAAGAATAAGGTCTCACTAAATAAAACAATTACAAATTAATCCCATGACAGCGATAAGTATTGGACAAATAAACAGTTAAAAAAATAGTAAATCAAATAATTTAACCTGTGAAGAAAATATATAGTCAGTGAAGGGGGAAATCGAAGTGAGCTCAATACGGTAACCTGCTTATGGACAAAAGCCTAGAGTTGTAGATATATAAGATATTCTACTGTCATTAGGCTTACAGCCTAAGTGGGTAGCAATTAAATGAGTATACGCAATACAAAGATAAATCAGAGAATTGTTATAATATTTGCAAAACATTCGCTAACCTAGATAATATTAAATACAATAATAACGGTAACTTCGATAAAAATAAGAAAGGTAATTATAGGGCCTACTTGTTTGTATTTTACACCTGGTAACACAAAAGTGGAAATCACTGGCAGTGGTTGCTGGCTATTTCCCAACCCACACGGCTACTTGGTTGGCCCCAATTAAGGTTCTTTGCTTCTTTCTGCAAAGCTGCACGTCACATATGATGCGGTCAGCATCATTCCGAAGAAAAGCTCTCTAGGCCAGGGAAAACCGGGCGAAGGATGAAGATTTAGCCTCGAGGAAGGACCCTTGTTAAATTATACATAATTTTAACTATCTAATATAGAAACATAAGGCTACAATATACCTTTTACAGTACATTTACGGGATGAAATTGTCGATAATAAGAGAAAATACACAACCATTAAGGCTGTGTGCTTGCCAATTTATCTCATGATAAACTGATACGAAAAATCGACCTGATGGTCAAAAATTATAACGATAATTTCTTTCTTTCCTTGCTTACGCGTTCATCGTTTCAAAGAAAAAGACCCCATCAATTGACAAAAAAGAATATTTTTGACGTCCGTCAAGTTGAGATATGTATATTATAATACTGCAAACATGTGGAATTTTTGTAATTCGTTAAAATCGTTGTAAAGCTAATGGTAAATCTCCTAGCCTCGATATGTTTTAGAGTATCTGTGATTTCTTTAAATCGTAAATATAATTTTAAATCATGCTTAATGGTTAGTGAGTCCTTCTAATATTACAAATATCGGACATTTCTGCAATAAGCTAAAAGTTTAGTTCGGCAAAGCGTAAAAAAATATAAAGTTACAGGCAAAAAGGTGCTTCGAGCCATAAATTCTACGCCACGTAAATAAAGGTGTTGGTCCCGAAAATCTCGTAGCGTTGATGTGATTGATCGTCTTGCAGGATTTCTAACCCCACTACCGGATATTTAATTGTAACCTAAATGGTACAACTATTACGCTTCGAATTTCAACCAGACAAGATTAATGTAAAATTTCCCTCACAGCTTTTACTTTATAGGACGCCCGATTACGTCAACTTTTTGTTTGATTTTCGCTGCGCGCCATGTTCCATCACGACTATATCATTTGTCGTGTGATATCGGTCCCCTTCAAGATATATTATAGACCATGAAAATTCAACTTTGAATATTTCTATTTTATAAACTCTTGACAGAAACGTCTTAGTATATTTTTCGGATGATGCAAAATGTGACTAAAATATTAAATAATCTTGATATATGTTTTCTGAGCGAATATTTCATCGTGTTGATTATTGGTAACGTTGGTCCTATCATACTTAATTAACAAAATGCGATATTAAACTTCTTCACTCTGCTTCCTATATTAATTTAGTTGTTAGCTAACCAAGGCTGCGACCAATCTGTTGGAATTCTGCAGCTATCTATCTCTTCTTGATTTGAATACTGAATCCGCGAGTCACTAGAAATGCTGCCAATTTCTACTAATAATTATTTGTGTTTAAAATAACTTTTAAAATAAAATTAAAAATCATACTCATAAAATCAATAATTAATAACTGCTTCTTGACTATATTTAGTTTCTCACCGTTAATGCTGCTCCCGCTGCACTTGGCCTAGATGGTTCAAAATACTGAGAATATACTAACTATGGATAGGTATAGCTTTTACTGATCTCTAACCGATTTCAACAACGGAAAAACGGCCCTACAAGTAACAAATGTAAAAACCTACAAACTTTTAAAATCTAGATTAGACAGTGACAGCTTTTTTCTAGCTTATCGTCAGCATACTTAAACATACAGCCACCAAAATTTCAAACAAATTAAGGAAGAACGTCGCAATACGGTTCAGAGCTAAATACATCTCTAATATTTTGCTACATGAAACAAACTTATTTTCCCGACATTCTCCCAATTAGGGAACAGTCTATTATATGAAAGGTATTTTACAGATCCGTAAAGTAAACAAAACATAATCATAACCTACATTCTAATTTACAAATACATTTCCGGAAATTTAGTTACTTGCCCACTACACGTAAGAATCACTTTTTTAACAGATACTTTGCTTATAAACAGTTCCGCACTACCAGACTCTTCCTGTTGATCGCCCGACTGCATATGCGTATCGGACTGAGCACCAACTGGGTTGGGAACCGTAGCAAATCTATCTTCGACATCAACTTCGGGTTTGACTTAGCATCACATGCAGGAGGAAATAGCCTCTGCACGGGCTTAGCAACTCCCCTCGTTCAGTTAAATTGCCTTCAAGTTTTTACCTGGATTTCTGACATTATGTATGTACCTAAAAATCCAAGCTATCATCATAACAGTGTTGGTTATTTTATTAAAATAGGACAAATGAAAAATCTCATTCAACATTGACCAGTGTGTCTACTACCTTTTTCCTACGTTCCTTAGTGACCTCATCCTCATTAATCTTTAACTCTTCATTTTGCCAGTTTAGTTAAATCTGATATATGACGAAATATCCCATTCGTCGTTTCGTTTTATCCATGAAATCACCATCGATGAAATGAAACGCTCCAAAAATACTATCAAATATATCTCTATTTTCATTACTTGTATGTAAAGCCTAGCTCCAATGTCACTCCCATTAGTTTCAGGCGCAGTATGGCTCATTTCTTCAAGGTTGCAACTATGGACTTAGTAACCAACAAATGTACCGACACCATATCTTCTTTTGTCACAGAAGCATATGCATTCTCGCAAGCATCACAAGAAGTGTGATTATTCAAATCTTGTATATTTGAACTTCCAGCCCAAGTAACAATTTAAATACTAGTTAGATTTATATCAGCTTTAAAATGGTCGGTAGAAGTACTGGGGTTTTATGAACACCTTCAAACATGCAACAGGTCTTAAAGTCCATTTATTCTTAAAAATAAGTTTTAAAGCAGCCTTTGCAGCAATAATATTAAGTGTCCATGGACTTGAGACCGGTTACTCTTGTGTTAGTTTTAACAAGGCTTTTGTGTTATCAATCTTAAACCTTGTTGATCTTCTGGAGGGTTTAATGTATGTTTAGTTTTAAAATAATCTGTCTTAAGACTATAGCTTTAAGTTGGATTTAAAACATATTCTTTAAGCACTTCATAAAACTTGCAATTTTATATAAGATAGCAATAAAGCTCAAGTCTTAGATTGGCTACTTAAAAGACTGTAATAGGATTACTGGGAAAATATATTGCTTCATTAAGGCCATATAATCTTTACACTTTTCTATTGCTTTCTTAAACTATTACTTTAACTCCTACCGCCTAGAGCTCTTTTAAAGCGGTCATCTTGTCATTCGTACTGTCTGTCGTGATTCAGTAGCGGTGTTCAATATAATTTCCTTAAAAATGGAAAATATTTCACATAAATACTTACAAGTTACAAGAAATGGTAATTTAAAAAAAAAAAGTAAAGTTGCAATCTTTAAAGATAATAAATGAAACTGTAGATCAACATAAAACTGGACAAAATTTGAGGTTATGTTGATCTAATTGGGTGCGGAAAACTTGATCGCAGCGCTAGAAGACTTATGCGACACCGTGATAGGGCTAAGTAGTTTTATGAGCAGGCCGAGCAACCTTGGTCAAGACTAAGAAGCTTTACTCTAAGGAACAGGTAGGAGCAAACAGATTAATTACAGTAAATAAAAGGTTATGGCAAAACTAATAAGACTTATGCCTTCTTTCTAAGAAACCTTGAGGTTTTAAATGATAAGAAGGATACAAACAGCACAAGCCTCCATATTGGAAATATTTTAGGTAGGTAATATTATTCAATAACTTTATCAAAATTTCGCAGTTCCTACCTTAAAAAATACGCGTATTTTAACAGTAATACAATGTAAGATTACAAGCAAACATTTTCAAGTTTGTTTATAATAATTAAACCTTGTTTAGAAGTAGTCAATAATAATTTAAATATTTAAATAAGCAGTAAATTTAAGGCGCTTTAATTTTTAGAAGGTATCTTTCCATATTTCATCGAAAAAGTCGACTGCGTTATAATTTTTGTCTCCCATTCCTGCGAATTTACCAGATTTTGTTATTACATTTCCATCATGTTTATTCTTAGGAGTTGGAATGCATCACCGACTAGACGACATCAAGAGGTTGTCTAGAGCAGAAGGTTTTAAGAGAGTCTAATTCATTTGGCTGTAACAACGTCTTGAAAACCATATTAAAGCCTCTTTTGTTACTTGGGAGTGAATATCCAACGTGAAATGTTGATACTATGAAGATGTGATAAATCACCAACCCATTTTTCAAAGATTTTCTTATCAATGGTAAAGCCCAATGTGTCTGCTTTCCTACAAGCGTTACAACAATTTTAACACCACAGTAGCTGGAGCACTGAATCCAATTGGGTTAAATACATTCTGCGTCATGAATAGCATATTTCTCTTCATCACAATAATACCTTCCGACTCAGCAGACCCTGACTGATTGTCAACACATCTTGCTCGGAAACCATGTTAGACTAAGGAAAGAAATATAATAATCATCTCAACCAGAATTTCCAGAAAGTTCTTGCCCTCTTAAGTTGAATTGAATTTCGGCCATTACTAGCACGGATACTTTCTTCCTCCGGTAGGTTCGTATCACAATTATCCACGTAAAAGCTTTGGATAACTTTCTGATCATCTTCCGTAAGAATATATAGTCTAAAAGCACACAAAAGTTTTCCAATAATTTTCGCAAATGATGCTGAATTGGATTGCAGTTGACCTTTATCGTCAATCCAAAAAAAACTTTGCATATTGTCGTTCATCTGGATGCGCATTAATCCGCAAGAAGCCTTTTTTAATATCAGATACAACACCAATCTTACTTTCTCGAAATCTGAGCAACAAAGTAGGTATCAACTCAATTAAGTTTAACCCTGTCTCTAGACATAATTTAATAATAACCCATCTTTCTCCCGCGAAGGAGCGTCAAAACAGGTCTAACTGATGTCATGGAACCCTCTTGCAACACAAGTTTATGTGGCAGAAAATTACCACAATTGATGTCTTTTTTAGCTCGTTCAATGATATCTAAAGATTCTCACACCTTGAAAATGTCAGCCATGGTAACCTGTTTTGATATCTTCTCTCCACATCCACGGTAACTATTAGAAGAACAACTCCTTCGCTGCAAAAGCCGTTTTATTCTTGAACCTATTTTTAATGGGATCATATATTCCCAGCACATCTAATTGTCATAAATCAGTTACCGGTGAGTTTACAAATAAGGACAAAATAGTCATCGTGCCACTCGATCTTGGTTGTAGGTCTGAAACTTTACCTATCGATTGGTCATTGATATACGGTTCAACTGCCACCAGTCCACAATGGTACAACACCTCAGTACACCTAGCAAAAGCTCAATATAGAACCATGATCGGTTGAATGAGAAACATCAATTTTCAAATTCCTCAACTCATGCATCCAGGAATCATGAAAAACTGGGAAACATGGTTGATCCAGAACGCCAAAGGTATTTTTATTATGTACCGATTATGGTGACATCTTAACAACACAGTGATAGTTTGTAGACCAATTTCCAAGATATACTTAAAGATGAGCGTTGCCAAATCCTGATGTTATGGTAAACGCGATTCTATTAAGGGAAACAACATAGCTGCATACTTATCTGATATTAATCCTGGTCGGTACAAACAAATTAATTTACTTAACTTATTTTGACCACAAAGGTGAAGGTAGCAATTAACAGTATAATTGCTACTAGCAATTAAAGTAGTGGACTGTATTAGAAAGGGTGATGGGGTTTTGAACATAGATTATGTGAATTGAAACTCGATAGGTATGTTATGTACTTTAATAATGGAATTATTCATTTGCAATTAATGTAAACATATAAGTACAATTTTTTAAATACTTCTTAACCTACTTACATTCATTCATCCTTCATATATATTCACATAGAAAATAAATATACAAAAGGTTTCTTAAAATTAGGAATATCTACTAAAAAGTCTTGATTGTTTGATTTAAATCTAGTTTTCTATCTTTCTTATTTCAATGCTTAGATCTCCAACTTAGCAACGTGCACACATCGTACCTTTAAACTTTGACTGCTTTACCTGTATCTTCAAAAGGGACTACAGGGAGAGATTTTACTAGTTACTTTCCAACTTCCTTTACGAAAACCATAACATCCCGCTTTCACCTTGCTTGCAGAAATTATTCAACCAGGAATGTCAATCCGCCTTCTTATGTTAAATTTTCCAAAGGGGACGCTATCGTTCTGACTTCGAAGAATTGCTTTAAAAAGCCTAAAGGAGGTCTTTGTCCAATCTTGAACAAAGATATATGAGGTGCACTAAATATTCTCTAATATTTGTGCATACAAGAAGAGGAATTGACCCAAAAAGGAATTTGACCTTTTGACGCGAAGAGGCACTTGTTAGAGCGCGGTGACTAGACCGATCTAACAACGTGGAGTGGTAGCAGAGCACTGACTCTAATTTGTCTATCGCTAGGCGGCAGAGTCCGGCAGACGAAATAAGTGGGGAGTTGGCGCTAAAGCAAGCGTGGGTTTTCTTTGAGGTGAAAGCATCTTCCTTCTTTCTTTGACACGTGGTTTATTGAACACTGACGGAGACAAAAATATGTTTTAAATTGGAAACGATTAAACACGATTGAGTTGACGGAGTGTCGTTTTGCGGTCTAGAGAATACCGCATATGACGGACTCTATTATACCAACAAACCAGGTTCGGATTAAGGGATCGTCCGTCCAGGTTTGGACTAAGGGGTTTTGGAGAACTGACATATGCTAATTTAAATGCACAAATTGGGTTGTACCCGGGGTGAAATAAATCTATTTTGAATTTAATTATGGCTCATTCATTCTACATACATACAGGGTTTTATCACCAAACTATAAGGTGAAAACGATAGTTTCTACACGTGTTGGGGTGTTTCCCCAACAAATCCCATTATATCAAGTGCCCTTAGTGGTGTTTTAGTTTGGTCGTAAAGTACGGAAACGTCTCACTTTTGATGAGCTATAGGATTACTTTAGCAATTCTCTTCAATTTGTAAATCCTCCCTTCCAATTCATACTTACATGCAGTCTATTATTTCTCCATATTTTCACATATTATAGGAAAACCTTCCATAAGTTAGCGCGTCCTGCCCTCAGGGCAGTAGCTTTGACTAAATATTCAATTTTATTTCTATAGTCTATATATTGGTCTCCATGGATCTTTTTGAATTCTAACCAGTCTCTTATCTTGCCGTCATAATTTTTAAACTAGATCTGTGGTAATTTAAACTTTTGCTTACTTATCGAAACTCGCTCATTTGTATTTTTTTTTAATGCTTTATTGCCACAGAAAAATTCAAATAAATTTTATGGACAAAGCGAATTAAATAAATAAACTAACCGTAGTAAAGCAAATACAAAACAAACAAACAAAACTTAATATATACAATAAAAATAGGACAACAAGCAAATTTCAAATTAAAATTGGTCACGAAAAAACTATATTTAAAACATCTTAAGCAGTTAAACCAAATTCACGGGAAGTACACAAAACATAAGGTAAAGAAACTCGGTGTTATCAGACATTGAAGCGAAGCGTGCTGTTGGAAAAAATAAGGAAGGTCATGTCGGTGAGCTTGACTCAATAAATGTGCATATGTTGCAAAGTTGAAATACCTAGAGAAAGTAAACAAAACATGACAATTTAATCTTGTGTAATTCCTGTATACCCGGGAAACCACTCATTCGTCAAAAAGATAATCCTATACCGACTACAAAATTCTCGTCACCGCCGCACATGATGCCCAAATAGAAAAATTTGAAATTAATAGATAAAAGAAAATTTATACCAAGTAAAACTCATTTATAGAATAATAGGTAACCTTTCGTTTTTTCACGAAATTTAGCAAATGTGGGGATGGATTTAAGATGTAGCGGGAGTGTATTGTATAACTTTTTTGGAGTTATAAAGAATGGAATTTTTTGTTAATTCAGAGGAGGGAAAAAGAAGGTAGATGTCCTGACTCGAATTTCTTGTTGGGTACTCATGTTGTGGCCTTTCGGGAAATATGGTTCGATATTTACGTATTGAACAAGTTGTTTCTAAACTAAACAAAGCAGGAAGCGTAAGAATTTTATATTTTTTAAAGTAATATTACGTTGGGGTTTGGAACCTTCGGCAACATGCACCAAAACAGAGTTTTATCCACAATACCGAAACAGAATATTTGCACTCGACGCGCGTTCCGCTAACCATGTTAGCATCATCAGGAGATGATTAAAACTAAGTTTAACCATGTTAGCATCATCAGGAGATGATTAAAACTAAGTTTTATTCATCTCCTGATGATGCTAACATGGTTAGCGAAACGCGCGTCGAGTGCAAATATTCTGTTTCGGTATTGTGGATAAAACTCTGTTTTGGTAAAGTAGTATTCGCAATGAGCTCTGCCATTAAGACCAAATAAATAACGAATTGCTCTCTTTTGAAGTTTGAAAATGGTACGAAATTGCTCGGTGTTACAGCAGCCCCAAAAAGGAAGACCGTAGCAAAGATGAGATTCAAATAAAGAGAAGTAAGTGAGCCTGGCAGTAGACAACTTTAGTTCCTTCGAAACTGATCGAATTGCAAAGCAGGCCGAAGATAGTTTTCTTGTTAAAGGATCAATATGTGCGGACCACTTAACGTTGGCACTAATATTCAAACCTAGGAATTTAGCCGATTCTAACGTATTTAATATTGCTGTTATGAAGTAGCAAAGGTTGTTTCTTGTAAGGTTGTTTTATAAGATAAGGCTACCGTTTTATCCACGTCGAAACACAGCCAATTTGAGTCAGACCAAGTTTTAAATATGACGAGGTCGCTGGAGATATTAGAGCGTAGGGAGAAAGTATTATAATCAATCCAAGTTATGCTTGTGTCGTCAGAGGGAAATTTTACCATTGCTTTTTAGGTATGTGATGTCATTAATTTATATTAGAAAAAGAATAGGCCCAAGAACACAGCCCTGTGGAACTCCACTGGTAATTAATCTGCAATCAGAATCAAAACCGCTCGCTCTAACAAACTGCTATCTATTTTCAAGATAAGATTGAAACCAGTTCGAAGGAATACCACAATTTGAGTTCTGCCACTGACAAATCATCACCTGCAGGCTTTGGTTTAAAAAGCTTTGCAATTTGCAAACGTAAGTCCGTGAACCTTTAGCAAAGGCATTTGAGATATAAATGGTTCTTCCGTTGCATTTTTCAGAAGTCTCTCATATACTTTTTTGTCACAGATATGCAGATCATCAATTTTTAGCTTTAGACATTCCTATTCAAATTTCAGTGTCACTGTACACAGGCCCATTAGCGCTTAAAAGTAAGTCGAGTTCATTAGTGCTTTTTTTTAAATAGCTCTAAGCAATTTCCTATGGTTTCTCTTTGCTTCGTTATCTTCGATGTCTTCACGATTTCAAACGGAACTACAAGTAGCAAACTTGAATATCTTGCAAACTTCTAAAACCTAGACTAGATACTGGTAGCTCTTTTGGCATATTATTAGGTTACTTAAGCATGCTAAATACAGCCACCAAAATACCAAACGTATTTACGAAAAACGCCCTAAAACGGTTCCGATCTAAAAACATCTTAAATCTTTTGGTACATAATATTAACTTATATTTCCTACAATTAGTAAAGTGCATCTAAATTCAAAACACTTCTTTTAATAAGCGCCGAGAAAATACAAAAATAAACTCATTAAGTTGCATTCCCAAAAAGTTTTCTTTGTTCTATAAAGTTAGCTGTCGTGGTCAAACTGCTTATTAGGGCTTATTTTGTTAGAAGATTACAACAGAAAATGATTATGGCGCAGTTGTAACTGAAAGTTTGCGGAATGGTCTGAAATTTTCGCTACAAGGCGGAGGTTGTTTGTGTTAAGTATTACGTCCCGCGATAGTTCTCTCAAATCCCATTTAAGACTTTTATCAAACAATTCCTGTTTGCCTTTAAATAAATGTCATGTTAGGTACGAAATGTATTTCTCATAAAAGTTCGTGTGTTTTCAACGAATAAAACTTTTTATCCCTCGTTTATGTTATGGGACATTATGTTTTGCGGACAATGTGTCATTTAAATGTCGAAAAGTTGAATAGAATTAACAACCGTCCATGTTAATAATTTAATCCAAAATTCGATGTTTTATAACATTTTCGTGTAACTGAACGCTTTAGTTCAGAATTGAAGATACTAGCTGAATTATTCATCTCTTGTGCCCTTTAGGAAAAAGCTTTCTAGCTTAATTAAGCTTTTCCTAGCAGCAAATTCGACGTGGGTGTAGTACAAATAATTCTAACGAACGAAACTGCTATTCTAATTCCGGATCGTATATATTAGTGTAAAACGTATTTTAATAAAGAAAAAATCTAATACATATAACGAGATTGCGTGAAAATGATTATTCTTGGCCGGACTAGAAGCAGTCATATACATTGAAAGGGGTTAAGACCCTTTATATTGTCGAGATATAAAAGTTTTCTCGAGTATAGTGAACACGACGACGGTATTGTCGTAACCATGGTTTTAAACGTTTTAGAAGAGTTTTCCTCTCTGTTAATCTCAATCGAGAGGTCGCGCATGCAAAAGAATGTGTAGCTGTGGGGTGGGCATAAGCATCGTGCGATAAATTTAAATTCCGTCTTCCCCCACGTTTTTCAAGTGGAATATACACAAATATTTCAATGCGATAAATTTATCCGAAATGTTCTAAAAACACGCATAATATTTAAAGTGGGACATAATATCCTGATACATTAAGCACAGCTTAGTATTATGATAAGCTGTGTTTTAAGCTTCAAGTTTAGAATAGCTACGAATTGATAGTTGAGAGGGTACTATCTAATTACAAGCTATTCTCAAATGGTTATTATATGTAATAACTATAAGAAAATTCTTCTCATGACCTCTTCAATACTTTTCTAAAATTTTGAAGATCATAACATTTAAAATAGAACGTGATAAAAATACCTTAAAACTTTAAGAGTCAGATTTTAAATTCCTATAGATAGTTAGATGTAACTTTGGGTTAGTAGTTTAGGTGTTGCGATGATTTAAAACGAATCTGTGCCAATCCTCATCAAGCAATACTTAAAATAGTTTTAATAGACAAATTCTACAGAAGTAGCTATAAAACATCTCTATTCTGTGCAACTACTAAGGAATTTACTTTTGAATAGTTAGTATTGGTCAGAAAATTACAGATTACTTGACTGTTAGTTAAAATTAAATATCTACTATTAAAAATTTTATTTACAATTTTTGTCATTTGAATTAATTTTCATTCAACGTACTATTAAGAAATTGGTTTTACTCATCATGACTGGGGTTAGCTCAAATATTAGTTAACTTTCAAAACAAAGACCAACATCAGAATGATATCATCATCATATATTGGTCACATTACACGGTATAATACTTACTACGTCTCTAACTAATTTTCGTAAAATCCAGCAATTTAAATTTTCGTCTCGTTGTAGTGATTGGACCAGTTGTTTCAACGATATTACTTTCCTTTAGTGTCCTTCGAAAAGCGTGAGGGCGTACACATCTGCTTGTCTTAAATAAAAGTAAATATTTAGTGTCAAGTGCAGTGGCGGACATATCACCGGGCAGTTCGGTGCGCCGCCCTGGGGCCCAAGGTTCAGAAGGGCCCCACGATGCCTTAACTTACTTTTAAAATATACAAGGGGTAGGGGCCCATAAATATCTTTTGCCCTGAGGTTCACGCGTCCCTAGATCCGCCGCTGGTCAAGTGAGTTTCAGGAGCTTAAATATTATGGTTTGGAGAATATGCTTGACATCAACCTCAACTTTGCTTAATATTTTTATGTAAATGGTCTCACGATTCCTTTATTTTATAAAATGCATACCTAATATAAGTGTAGTGGATTCCATTGCATTCTACACTGTGGGCAAAATTAAATTGGAACCCTCTTTAATGCTTAATAACTTTTTTATTTTCAAAGGATTTTTTTATCATTTTTGGATATGTTATGTTCTAAGGTATTGGGATTAAAAGGAACTTTGCAAAGACGATCTACTGCAGTGGCATACAGAAAACGGAGTATTTTTTTAAACCAATGTATTTCAGGTCGTTGCAAAAATCGGCCAAATGAAATAAAGATGTAAGAATGGACAAAAAATATTTGAAAGGGTTCAGAATAGCGACCATTAAAAAATCAGGTCAATACAAACAAAATTAAAATTGATACTTTCATTTTGATAAAACCATGTCTTGTGGGCCAAGTTAAATTGGATCCTTTTTTAATACTTAGTGGCCTTTTATTTTCAAAGAGATTTTTATCATTTTTGGATATGTTATGGCCTAAGGTATTGGGAGTAAAAAGAACTTTGCAGAGACGGTCTACTTCAGTGGCGCACACAGAAGGGAGTATTTTTCAAAACCAATGTATTTCAGGTCGTTGCAAAAATCGGCCAAATAAAATAAAGATCTAGAAATGGGCAAAAAATATTTGAAAGGATACGGAATATTGAACATTGAAAAACTAGGTCAATACAAACAAAAATACAAATTGATACTTTAATTTTGGAAAAATGATGTCTTGTGGGCCAAGTTAAATGGGATCTTTTTTAATGCTTAATGATCCTTTATTTTCAAAGGATTTTTTATCATTTAGATATGTCATGGCCTAAGATATTAGATTCAAAAAGAAATTTGTAAAGCGGGTCTTCTTCAGTGGCGTACATTCAAATTTAAAATTATTATTTTTTTAATTTTAAAGATGTTAAGTAGATTCCAAATTTCTGTACGCCAATGAAGTAACACGCTTTGCAAAGTTTGCTTTAATTCTACTGTCTTAGGCCATAACATATCCAAAAATGATAAACAGCCAGATGAAACGGTTGGTTTACGTGGGTTAGCGTACCCACGAATAAAACGTCAGTTTGGTGAGCAGATGAGGAAGGATTTTATTTGCAACAGATTTACTTTTCCAGTTTTCCAAAAAAAAAGTCACTAAGCATTAAAAAAGGATTCAATTTAATTTGCTTGATAACTTTTTTATTTTCAAAGGTTTTTTTTATCATTTAAGGTATTGAAATTAAAAAGAACTGTGCAAAGAGGCTCTACTTCAGTGGCGTACAGAAAAAAGGGTATTTTTCCAAACCAATGTATTTCAGGACGTTGCAAAAATTGGCCAAATGAAATAAAGATGTAAAAATGGGCAAAAAAGATTTGAAACGGTTCGGAATATTGAGCATTAAAAAACGAGGTCACTACAAACAAAATTAAAATTTATGCTTTAATTTTGGTAAAGCCATATCTCGTGGGTCATCTTAAATTGGATTCTTTTTTAATGCTTAGTGACTTTTTATTTGCAAAGGATTTTGTATTATTTTTGGATATGTTATAGCCTAAGACATTAGAATCAAAGAGAACTTTGCAAAGAGGGTCTACTTCATTGGCGTAGAGAAGTTTTGAATCTACTTAAAATTTTTTAAATTTAAAAAATAATTATTTTAAATTTTAATGTACGCCACTGAAGTAGGCTTGCTTTACATATTTCCTTTTGAATCTAATGTGCCATGACATATCCAAAAATGGTAAAATAACCTTTGAAAATACAGGGTCATTAAGCATTAAAAAAGATCCAATTTAACTTGGCCCACAAGACATGGTTTTTCCAAAATGAAAGTATCCATTTTTATTATTGTTTGTGTTGACCTAGTTTTTCAATAGTCAATATTCCGAGCTCTTTCAAATCTTTTTTGCCCATTTCTACATCTTTATTTCATTTAGCCAATTTTTGCAACGACCTGACATACATTGGTTTTGGAAAATACTCCCTTTTCCCACTGAAGTAGATCGTCTTTGCAAAGGCCACAACTTATCCAAAAATGATAAAAAATCCTTTGCAAATAAAAAGTCACTAAGCATTAAAAAAGGATCCAACTTAATTTGGCCCACGAGACATGGCTTTACCAAAATTAAAGTATACATTTTTTTTTGTTTGTAGTGACCTCGTTTTTTAATGGTCAATATTCCGAACGGTTTCAAATCTTTTTTGCCCTTTTTCACATCTTTATTTCATTTGGACGGTTTTTGCAACGTCCTGAAATACATTGGTTTGGAAAAATACCCCCTTTTCTGTACGCCACTGAAGTAGAGCCTCTTTGCAAAGTTTTTGTTAATCCCAATACCTCAGATCATAACTTATCCAAAAATGATAAAAAATCCTTTGAAAATGAAAGATCACTAAGCATTAAAAAAGGATCCAATTTAACTTGGCCAACAAGACATGGTTTTATCAAAATTATCAAGTATCAATTTTAATTTTGTTTGTATTGACCTGGTTTTGAATGGTCGCTATTCCGAACCCTCTAAAATATTTTTTGCCCATTTTTATATATTTATTACGTTTGGCCGATTTTTGCAACGACCTGAAATACACTGGTTTTAAAAAATTCTCCATTTTCTGTACGCCACTGAAGTAGATCGTCTTTGCAAGTTCTTTTTGATCCCAATGCCTTAGGCCATAACATATCCAAAAATTATAAAAAATCCTTTGAAAATAAAAAAGTTATTAAGCATTAAAAAGGGTTCCAATTTAATTTTGCCCACAGTGTATATCTATTTCTTGGGAAAACTGGACTTTGTTGCTTAGCCTGGCTATTATGTGGCTATAGTAGTTGTTTCGATTATTTCTCATCGTTAGCTTAGTATTTCAAAAGTTTCTCCATTTAGTTTTCTTGAGTTTCTGTCACTTTCCTGAAAAAACAGCCTGATAAAAGCCTTTAAAGTGTAAAAACGGGATGAAAAAAACCATTAAAACAAACTGGATATAAGTAATTTTGGCACAATTATTTTGTAATTTTAGTTGATTTTTCATTGAACCATTTATTTCTGTTTTTAAATTAATTTCTTGAGTTAACCTTCCCTTTCCTCGAATGAAACGAGGTTAAAAAGAGTACAAAAAGGATGAAAACAACCCGGAAAACAAACTCGCGGTAAGTAATTTAGGGACAATTAACTTTACTTTACTTCGTAATCGCCATTTAATTATGGAAGTTATTTGTGGAAATATATCACCCTAAAATGCCGCATTATTCCGATTTTTGCTGATTTTTTTTTTCGTGACGCATTAATTTTCATTAAATTAATTCCTTTATGACTGACATTGCAGGAAATGTGTTAATTTAGATCCACTATTGTACAAAACCACAAATTACAATTTACAGTCTTCCAGTTACAAGTACTTGTAATGCATCTTCTCCAAGTACAGATGTTACACTAAGAAATCTTACAATTTTAAAAGAAAGCACAATTTTAAGGTGATGCGGTCGCCTTGACTAAAGAGTATTCATAAATATTAGAATCCGACTAAAAACACCTAATAACTTATAGCAATGAAACTGTAACAAAATACTTCAACCAAAGCTGTAAGGTTTATAATGACAAACAAAAATCCGTTCAGGTCCGGAGTAATGGTTATTTTGAATTTTGTTATGTTCACAGGAATCGCAGGAAATAAATTAGCAGGCTAGGGTTGATTTTATATTAAATTAAGGATACCACGATAATATAACACATTATAATACTTACATACGTATAAGCACTTAGTTAATACTAAGTTCTAAATCTGTTTCACTATCGCTACTATCATCTGGATTAGTAACTAATTTTCCTGTTGCGATTTTAAGATATAAAGTTAAGTTATAAACCAATCTTCAAATAGTTCCGCTGTTGTGTCTCAGACAACACAAGAGCCTCTAATGTTTTTTGAAGAGAACGACAAAGCATTCGGCACAAACACCTTTCCAGATCCAGCATGTAAAAATGTTAGTATTTTTACCGCAATTTCCGGCGCACGTGTCACACACTTACCGCTAGAATCGTCCCATCCACTGGTTCGGGTGTCACGGGTATCAAACCACGTTTCATCTAAATAAGTTATTGGTTTTTTTGTGTTCCCCCGCCATTCTTGAACACGCCTGGAATCCGTTCAAATTTTGCAAATTATTAATCATTTGAATTTAAATTTTATTCCTTGGAAGTACTTCTACAAAGTCATCGTTGAGCACTTAATTTCCGTTTCATCTCTTTCAAGTATTTTCATGAAATTGTCTAAAGTTGGAACATATTGGTTTTCCTACATTTTATAAATTTTTTCCTCCTCATCACGGTCTAACTTTCTGATAACTTCAGAATCACTTTGTATATGCGTTCTAAAATGGGCTTTTGCGTAAATTTCCACACCATGGAATAAGGATTCCTTGTAAGTAATGCTGTTTCCTCTCTGCAGCTTGTTTAAGGCATAAAATACCGCGCTCCATTAAGGTTAGACACGTTCTTAATAATTTCTTTAACATCTGTTGATGGGTGCACTTTTCGATTTGTTTCACTTTCACAAATCTCACTAGAGCTCCAAGGACGTTACATTATAAATAACAATTATTGTATACGTTAGCAAATGAAATACGAAATAACCACATTATAACTATATAATTTAAACTGGCTATTTAGGTTCAATTCAAATGTAATATCTAAAAATTTAGCTGAATTTGCAACGTAATGTGGGCCTCTGCAGACAAGTGTCCGCATCCCATCCCGTAAATTTATACCTCCTCAACATTTTTGCCGGTTTCTAATATTTGTGAATACACTTTAAATAAAGGCATAACCTAATTCTTGAGAGGTCTAGAGGTTTAATTTAGTGTTTAGTTCATGTTTAGATGTTACGTCATGTAATTCCCTTTCCACACTAACTGCGTTTTATTGATATTTGCTTTTATTTTATTCTTCTATATTTTTATAATCGTATGCGAAGAAAGAAGAGCGCTTAGAAGTTTTAAAGGCAATCCGAAAATCATTATCATTCAAATGAGACATTTTCGAACAAGGTGACAAAAAATGACAAACTTAAGGCATGGAAGGTGTAGAACTCTTTTACTCATTTGAATAATACTCCAGGTAATATTTGAGTTCTGTATTCACATTAGTTATTACTTATAATTCTCGCTATGATTATCATTATATTATGTTGTATAATACTGCTTATAGTAACTGATATCGATTGTTCCTCAGTCTTTTAATCTCCTATATATATATCGAGTTGATGTAGGTTCAAGACTTGTATATATTATTATAATAACAGTGCAAGGTCGTCAAGGTTAGGTCATCCTTGCTGTCGGCGTTTAATAGCGCATTTGTAGAATTGAAACAATAATATTACGTGAACCAGATAATATAAATAACCTTCGCTTAACCTCGACCCGGACGGATTACCTTCACTGGTCTATTTTCTGAAATACGGAGTGTTTTCTTGATACCCTACAAAGGTTATTCATAGCATTATTTCCAATATGGACTTCAGTTAAAACAGAATAAGCCGAAAGCTAAATCAGTGGCTTGTTTTAAAAAGGATATATTAAAACAAAATAATTATGAGCTCAATGGGACTACAACACAATTTAAATTATTGTTAATTTCAAAAGAAACGAGAAACGAGAAGGGGGTGGAGCGAGTTTTGAATGCAAATTTACCGAGATAGACAATATAGAATATGCCATATTAGGACGAGATAGCCCCTTCATTGAAGAAATTCCTACAAAGGAGTCGTGGAATGAAGATTTGCCAAACAGCCAAAAGGAAGGTACTGAGACCACTGAGGTAAACGCTCATTCTATATACTTTTCTAAAGATGACACATCAAAGAAGATTGAACCATTGCTTTTTACACATAACGCTTCTTTAGAAAACAAATATGAAGATATTTTTAGAAACAAATCTGAAGCTGTGCATTATGTAAAGTGCTGTTATTTGGAATTCGGGCAAAATCGTTAAGAATAATTAATTTAGATATTGGAAAATGACGAAGTTTTCGGAAAAGCACTGTATAATAAAAACAACTAATTGTATCAAGAAACATTTTATATATTTTCTCATAAAAAACCTAATGTAGACAAAAATAAACTAAATCATCAACACCTATACAATTTTGAAAAATTGGAAAGGCTTTCATTAACCCTGTATAACTTGTTTATCGAGGCATTTGAAAATCGAAGTATCGTAGGTACTAATACCGTAATTCATGACATAATGAACGAACAAAACCGCATCCGAAAAATCCATGTTGTTCTCTTGATGTTCCATTTCAATTTCCAGTAAGCAGTTTATACAGGTTTTAAACTTATAATAATTGTAGATAAACCAAAGTTTGTTAATGAAAGGTTGTTGGTTGATTATAATTATTTTTATTGACAGTATATGATATGTTACTACAATCAAATACAGCCTCTTTTCTCTTCCAGGTTCTCATAGGACACACAGATACAGTGACATGTGTAGCAGTAGCAGTAGCTGACAAAACCCACGTAGTATCAGGTAGTTGTGACAATAACTTAATAGTTTGGGACATCAATACAGGAGCAGACTTACATACGTTGTCAGCACATTTGAATTATGTGAGTTGCTGCAAGATGAGTGGGGATGGTAGTATTGCTATTTCTGGTAAGAGAATTGACTATATCTTAAGTGTCAAACTTCCAGAAAGAAATGCATATAATCTAATAAGTCATTTAATCCAATTTTTGTTCTCAAGACAAAATTAACACTAGGCAATTCGCTGTATATACAGTTGGTGGCCCATAAATCTTGGCACTTATCGTACTTACCAGGACTACTTATCACCCAAACTGTCTACTTTGTATACAGCTACTAAAATTTAATATTTTTTGCATACATTTTCCGCAATAAGTGGTATAATCCTACTTAAACTGAGGCATGACCAACCTCATTTCCGACATAATATTATGCTAAGAAAGAGCAAATTCTCCGATAACAGTTCAGGTGTATGCTGAATTCTTAAAGCATTAAATAAACATCCAAATTTTTAAATTTAAGGAAATTATGTGCTTCTTTTTGTAGTCACTTCTTGGAAAATAAATTATTTTATTCGAGATCATTGCCCTGTTCATGCTTCAGTAATAGTATGACACTAATTTGAACAGAATACTATAATGCCTACACATTATATAATAGAGTTATAAATAGAGCAAACAACATATTTGTATCAATTTTGGTAGAAGAGATATTAAGGTTTAAAATATAAGATTAGTTTAAAGTAAAATGAGATTAGTCATATTTTATTTCTGAATATGCAACGGAAACATATATAAGCCCGTATCCAACGTCACAAGGTTTATGAAATTAATGGATTTACTTAATAATTCACATATGGTAAATAGTACCTACATTTGCAATATCATTCTTAGCGGTACTGACGATCGATTCTTTAGATAAAAACACAAAGGCCAATGTTAAAACCTGAACTTGGGAATTGTTATCAACTGTAATATATGCTTCAACTCCAACTTCAAACTGGCTTTATTGTCTTAATTATAAATACAATCTAAGACAAAGCAACCTAAATCTAGATGCCTTTAGACCAATAAAATTGCATTACAAATAGACAAAACAGGCACCGGTAAAGGGAATCAAAATACACAATCGCCCGTATGACAATAGTAAATTACCCACGACTTTAGGAAAATGGAAAAATATATGATTAATCCTGAACGTCGCAAGTTAAATAATAAGGCAAAATAACAGATATAAAGAAAACCTCACACAAATACATCATTGAATACTCATTCGGAGAATAATAGACCCTACGAACTAGTATCCCTTTCACTCTACTTACAAATATTAAATCTAATTAGTATAAACTATCAAAACTCGAACAACAGTTCCAGCTGTCGGCCGTGAAGATTGAGTGATATTTTAAATACAGAAACAATAACACACAAAAATATGGCAACAATTGCAACAAAGCAAAAACATGGATACAAAAATGAACAGGTGACAGTGCAAGCATCCTATAGACTAAAATACCACAATCAACATTAATAACGCAAACTTAGTGAAAATAATTAAAAGGATTCGTTACAAAATTCCTCAATAGAATAATAGGTCCTACCAGTAAGATACTGTGTAACTTCCCTCCTGAGCCTCCTTCCACAGGAGATCTTTTTAAGATAAATCGGAAACATGTTGGATATTTTTTGGCATTAAACATAATTGACCTTTTAAGAAGATCTAACCTGGCAATGGGTAGCGTGGTTGTGTGTGTATTTCTTATAAAATATGTCGATTCAGCCAGAACCTCAAATTAATATTTCTCGCGAATCAGACATACTGTTTCCAGAAGGATGGCAAAATCAGAATATTTAGGACTATAAACAGAGTACTACAAAAGTCACGGTGTTTTGCCCTACAGATGTATCTAACAGACCTTTTTTGAACCATGAGCGTTGAATTAAATAAATAACTACCCCAAAAACATAATCCA
>JAEQML010059595.1:0-28399 GCA_016904865.1 Pissodes strobi | reverse complement strand
CGAGATACTTCAAATTCGAATTGCCGAAAGATCCAATAATAAGAAGATATAAAAGAAAACATTAGTTAGACATGTATTTAGTGAGTAGTTTTTCTTCTACTCTAACGCGGCAAATTGTAGGTGACCGCTAATAGCTTATCTAAAAGATAATTCTGAATAATTGTTTTGATTATGAAATATAACAGCTGATGATGCGGCTTCATGTTTCCGAGCTAAACATGTTCGGTTTTAACTTAAACGAAATAATCAACATCTTAGTTTAACAAATTATAAAACAGCTTTACTTTGTCTAAAGCAGCCTGTACTTTGGCTTCACTGTTAGTATCCAGAGCTGACGTAGCCTCATCAAGCAACAAAATTGCAGGATTTCTGACAAGAGCCCTAGCTATGGCAATTCTCTGTTTTTGTCCTCCAGATAATTGAGCTCCTAGAATGATATAAATAAAAAGTCGTGGTTAAAATGTACACATATCTATATGTGCAAACTATGTTAGTAGCAATGAGAGGGCGAGATGCAAATTGAAAATAAGTAGTGATAGGCATAACCGAATTATTTTGATAACCGAATTATTTGTATTCAAATAATATTAATAACCGAGTGATTATTTGAATAATCATTCGAATAAATTCAGGTTAGCGATCGTAGCCGGTTAGGATGAGGTTCAGCGTCATCGGCATCGCATTCGTAACTCGTAACTGCTGTAGTTGTCTTATTAAGTATGGCTTAATAAATAATAATAGAATACGAATAAGTATTTGATTACGCAATATTATAGAACAAAATAAAATAAATAGCATTTTACGTTTTTAAATCAAAAATACTTAAACTCCAAAATATGATTTTTGGATGTGTTTGCATGTAATGAACATAATTATCAAAAATCTACTTTGCAAAAAAGCATTTCTCTCTGGCGATGTATTTATAGTACCTACTATAATAATATTAATAATTAATGGTACATATTAGATTGTTATAGTTATATTACGACTTATGTATTGTTCTATTGCTCCTACATTCTGAATTCCAATATATAACTTAAAAACTAAACAAACATTAGTGTTATGTATTGGAAAGCAGGCCGTATTCATTACGAAGAAGTGTATGAAAGAAATAAGAACTATGTGGGGCTGCTTGCTAATCACAACAAAATATCGGCCGCCGGACGGATCAATAGCGACCGCCTTTTATTTTGATTCTTTGAAGAAGTCAACAAATTGCTGTATTTGCCCTTTTTAGGCGTTTGGGCGCCGAAAATTGGATACTTTTTCATGTTAGGTACGCAATAAAAGTAAATTATGTAATTTTAACTGAATATTCGCTAGTTTTCAACACCCCAAGTTCGTCTTTCACATTCCACAATTCCACATCCTACCGGTACATTTGAAATTTTAAAACTCATCTTTTATTCGAGCTAAAACATCGAAACTTGCTTCATAACTAATAACTAAATTAAAACCGCTCCTTGCTTCTTGATCACGGATCGACGCGATAGCGAGGCTTGTTCCTTCGTAGTTCGTGTTCGTATTTGAATTCGTACGTATCAGATTCAGGTTATTTTTCATTCGAATACTTGTGGAATGAAATCCGAATAAAAGAGGTTATTTTAATAACCGGATAACAGGTTATTTTTCATTCGAATAAGCCCATCACTAAAAATAAAGCCGAAGAAGTCGTTGGCATCGTCGCTAATTCCATAAAAAACCGTCGACAATAACCATAGGCTGCTGAATTGACCATAACCGCCACCATGGGCAAAATGACCTAACTCTACACAGCGTGTTTTAATTTTGGGCTGAGCTTAACCTAATGCCTTTTAAAAAGGGAGTGATCCTATATTTCACGCATAAATATTTTTATTATAAAGGTAACAGAGCTACCTGAAAGTAAGGAAATAACCCGTTATCTATATTATAAAAGGTTTAAAATTTTTAAACATTTTCAAGAACTGCATTATAGGAAAGATCAAAAGATTGATCCAACTTGGATCACTCGTCAAGTTATTGTACAAGCGGGTTTTCACAGATTGGAGAACTTCTCATCTCCCCAGAAAACTACAAACTGACAAATCTAAGTCATCCGATCATAACTGAATTAAACATTAAACAGATCGTGTGACTTCTGTTTGTCAGTTTTGGTTTGTATAGGGAGATGAGGAGTTCCCCAATCTGTGGAAGACCCGCTTGTACCATAAACTGGCGAGAGAGTATCCATCCCAGGTTGGATCAATATTTTGATCTATTCTCACGTGCCTATAATGCAGTTTTTGAAAATATTGAAACATTTTAAACCTTTTCTGATCTAGATAACGGGTTGTTTCCTCACTTTCGGGTAGCACTGAGGATGACCTTTTAGGCCGAAAGCGAAGCGCTCTGCTACGATAAAAATAGTCATTCCTTTGTTTGGGTGAGAAACGTGCGCACAGCCACTCTCCTTAGCTTAATCCCTTTTTGGCACCCGTTGCATCGCCAACATGAACCCCTCTGCTCTTAATCATCGACCCTGTAAAGAATAAATTCGAAATTAACGAACCGGAAGCAAGCAGTACCATTATATAGAGAGCCGGATATACATAACATCGCTCTGGTACGGCTCTAATAACATTGCTTGTAGTTGTAGACAAGCCCGTCCCCTGAATGACGCGGCGCGCTGCAATGCTGTTTGCCAATTTTAAGAGGTTGAAGCATATAGGGTCCGATTGAGTCTTGCTAAACTTGTAGACACTGTACCGGAATATTAGCTTATTCCGCTTCACTAAATTCAGTTTAATTACAAATGATTTTCGATGTTTGGGATATGAATCGCCAGTGACATCTGTTCGCGAATGGGTGTATTTCATGCAACTAATTATTTAAGAAGCACAGGTACCCTGGTTTATACCAACAATATGCGGATTGGTTTCACTATAGATTCCTATATTGAGTAGTGACATCTATTCGGAAACGGGCTTATCTCATGTAGTTGGTAATTGGAGAGCGTAGTACGCTATTTAATACCTGCAATTTAAGCATTTAATTTACTATAGATTACTATATTTAGTATATATTGGGTATCTCTGTGGTTTGATGCCGTGTGCCCTATAGTGGTAGTCATATGATATAAACTCTCCAATTAAAGCATCGAAAATCATAATTTGTGGAACGTCTTGAATTTTGAAAGCAAGGTAGTTTTATCTTTGTGGCGACGTTTGACTGTCCCTTTTGAAATACTTTTTTTGTCATAATCTTTTTGGATTCCAAATCTCCTACATTTGTTGAAAAATTAAGTCTAAACGGCTAAAATTTCTGAAATTTTTAATAGAAAAAATGCCTCTAATAGTAATGCATTTATTTCTAATTTTTGTTTTAATTTGTCCCATAAATTAAACGATATTTCTTAATTTTTTCGTTTTTGTACAGGTACAGTACTGCATAAACTAAATGGGTAGGGGCTAGGCCAGACTTGGCTAGGCAAAGCTAGGTTCGACAAAGAAAATAAATAAGTCAAAATAGAAATACAGCTACCTACAGCAAAGCCCAATTCGATCCTTCCTACTTTCACGGCGCGGCGCTTGTCTACAGGATATGTGGTGTCAAAGCCGCCCGTGCAGGCTGGTATGCATATCCGCCTCTCACTTTATAGTGATACTGCTCGCTTCGGGTTTAATATCCGGAAGAGGATCTTTTAATTTAATTTCAATTTTATTCTTTACAGAGTCGGGGAAAAGGCTGAGGTTCATGATCGCGACAGTTCTGTTGTCAAAAGGGCATTAGAACAAGAAGGTTATATTTTGCTTAACAGAAACTACCCCTTAAAACTACTCTTTAGCCCAGTAAGGCCCTTTGGACATGGGGAAGGTGGTTTTGGACACCGTGTGTGCTACATGTGACAAAAAGGCATTAGTTTAAGCTTACCCCACAAGCCACTCGAAATTTTAAAACACCGAGTACACAGTTAGATCTTTTTGGTCATGGTGACAGCCAAGGTCATTTCAGCAGCTTCTGGTAATTTTCAACGGTTCTGTAAGGCTGATGGTAACAGGTGTCATCGAGTTCGATGAAGATGCAAAAACGGCCTTATTTTGAGTTCGAAACTCGCCCACATCACTACTTATATTATAATTTTGTTTAATTTAATCAAACTTACCTCTTTCTCCTACAAGAGTCTGATAACCATGAGGTAGACTTTTTACAAATTTATGAGCATTTGCCATTTTAGCTGCTGTAATTATATCTTCTTCTGTAGCATCTCTGTCTCCATATCTAGAAACAGATATGTCGATATTTTCGGGACAAAAATTGGATGTAATTGACATTCAAATTTTATTTTTAGTCAGATGCAAGGATATTCTGTTGCGAAATGAAGCATTATTACGTATCTGAAGTATTAACCATTTTCAAATTTACCTGATATTTTCGGCAATTGTAGTATCGAACAGAACAGGTTCTTGGCTTACTACTCCAATAAATTGGCGATAACACGTTAGGTCAAGATCCTTGACATCTTTTCCATCAATAAAGACCTAAAACAATTAAACTATTTTTGTTAAAAATGGATACGGCACGGACACTCTATCTAAGAAATAGTAATAAATGGGAATTATTTGAGAAAAATTATTATTTCTGGAAATGATTGATCAGTAAGACATAAACCTAACAGTTATTATAATGACGTTCAGTTGATTTGTCAAGAACTTTTTACTTTTCTAATTTCTAAAAGTTGTAATAAATCATTTTAATTTTTAGATTTATTCAACCGCCTGTGGCTGACCAGCAGGATGAACTGATTAGTTCTGCTGCGGTCGCTGTCGGTCCCAAGCCCGAATAAAGTGTGGAGGGGTCTTAGGTTAGGCTAGCACCCTACCTATGGTAAAAAGCACCTAAGGCTCATAGAGAAGAAGGCCAAGCCTCGGAAACTGGACGGATCTCTTTAGAAACGACCCACGCGCGGAAAAGCATCACTAGAATAGCTTGCTGGAATGTTACATCATAGAACGGAAAAAATCAAGAAATAATCCTAGAGATGAACAAAAATAGGATAGATATATGTGGACTCTCCGAGACAAAATGTAAAGGTCAGGCCATGACAAGAATGAAAACTTATTTCACAGCGGGAAACAAAAACAAGAACGAGCCCACTCAGGAGTCGGCATTCTCTTACATGAAAAGTACATCGATATAATTGAAAGCGTCGACTACAATCATGAACGACAGAATACTGAAGGTCACACTTGCCTTTCCAAAAGGTCCAATACACCTGGTAAGCATCTCCGCCCCCGACATGTCTAAACCAAGAGAGGAATCAGATAAATTTCTATGGAGGGCTACAAAATACCATCGACCAAGTCAACAACACCGGAAAACTGCTACTATTTGGAGACTTTGACGCCAGAATCGGCTCAGAGGAAATCCCTGGAATCAAACAAATATTTAACGAGCTCGTAGTAAACGAAAAGGGAGCTTTATTGAATGACTTCTGTGCCAGAAACGAACTACGAATAAACAACACATATTTTCCTCACAAAGAATAGCATAAATATACGTTCTGTAACACCACAGGCCATAAATCAATAATCGATTATATAATAACAAACAGTTGTATCATGCCTAATGAAATACAAGATATAATACTACTAACCTCTGCTAACACCGGCACAGATCACAACCTAGTTCTCCGAAAATTCATCATAGAGAAACATCGGAGATTAAACCGAAAACCGGCAATGATTGAAAAATACAACTTAGAATCATTAGATAAAACTTGGTTCGACCAGGAAATGAAAAAGCTGGCAGAAGAACAAAAAGAAAAGCTACTTGCAATATAAAAGTATACCAACAGATGAAAACTGCAATAACTACAGGGAAACAACAACTAGAGTCAATTCGGAGACTAGAAGAATCAAAAGAAAATACTGGGAGAAATTCACCACAGGCATGGTTCGAAATCTTTACGGAAACCCGTAAACCAATATACCCAAACAAAAAAGGTACCACTGAACGAATGGGAAACATATTTCAGAAACCTATATGACGGCACCGACAACACAGAAGATCAGTCACAAGAAATGGACGAAGGAACGGCGGATGGAATAACAATCACGGAAGAGGAAGTTAGAATGAAAATGAAAAACCTGAAAAACAGAAAAGCCCCAGGAGTAGACCACATTGCCAATGAACTTATAAAATACGGCGGTAAAGAACTAGCAAAAAAATTAACAGAACAATTCAACAAAATAATAACCAAGTCAAGCTGTGACATTCAGTTTTGATCGTTAACTAGAAGTGAATTTCTGGTACGCTCCTGGTATTAGTTCGGGCTTACGTTGCAGTTCGACATTTAGATCCGCGATTTAATACAACCTCAATCTATCTGGCGCCTTCGTCACACTCTATAGCACACAGTACCGAGTTAACAACAGTTTCATGTTCTGTTGGTTGCATGATGTGAGTAATCTGCGCGTCGTTCTCATTTTTCTGGCGTGAGACGATCCCTTCGTTCTCCGCCTGATACGGGGCCTTTTTGAGTCAAGCTTTTCAGTTGTCAAGGCGATTCATTTAAAAATCTGGTTTAATCCCAGATACCTTAGTTGAATTTTGTCGACTAACAACATAGAAATTTCCGCATCGGCCATTATGTTGTGCTTTCGTTAATTTTGGTGCCGTAGATGCAGGAATAACGCGCGGAGCGAGATTTTTGGGTATTTGCTCTGTCTAATATCGATCGCCATTGTGATACTTAGTTTTTTTTCGCGTAGTGTGCCCTCACTTTAAGAGGTAAGTTTCTTTATTAATTGCAGATGTTTTGCGTTCTTGTATCTTTAGTATTTGCATGATTGTATTATTTCGCTTTTCATTCATTTCGGACCCGATTTAATGAGCTTAATTGCTCGGCGTGAGATTAATTAAGGTTGGGGGTTTCTTTTTAATATTCGGATGGCCTAGTTTATTAATTAATAATTATTAAAAATAACCGTTTTCATTCATATCGGACTCGATTCAGTAGCTCGATTGATCGGCGTGACGTCAATTTGATTAGAGGGCAATTAAGGTTTATAGCTTTTGTATTCGGATGGCTTAATTACTTGCGGAGCTTCACGCTTGATTTAGTTAATCGTTATCTTTCATTTCGGTCTCAGTTTATTGGCTTGATTGATCGGCATGATGTCAAGTCAGTTAGGTTAATTGAAGCTATTGTATTTTAATAAAATAGTCGTTGTTATTT
Source organism: Pissodes strobi (assembly GCA_016904865.1). NCBI lineage: Eukaryota > Metazoa > Arthropoda > Insecta > Coleoptera > Curculionidae > Pissodes > Pissodes strobi. The sequence goes on along the minus strand of JAEQML010059595.1, from coordinate 21,201 downwards.
ATTCATCGGGTTTTGCGATTAGCCAAATTAATCATTTTATTTTATTTCCGACGAAATGTAATGTGGATTTTCGATAATTTAGTAGTTAAATTTTACTGACCTTTCCGTAGCGGTCTAGCCGCGAGAGTAAAATTTAACTGTGGGTTATTATGCTGCTTTATCTGAGGCATCTATTGTCTACAGCAATATGTGGTAATTAATACTAAAACTGCCAATTTCATGAAGTTATTCTATTACCGAAGTTAGGATTGATGCAATGGGGAATTATGGTTTTTATCTTTAATTTTAACTATTAATCTTGCAATTAACTTCTAGTGATTCATGTGGGTAGTTGATTGCTACTATTAATTAGACACTAAACCGGGAAATTCGGTTGTTAATGGTTAGGTTATGCAGTTTTGTTAATTATTAGTTTCCGTTGCGAAGGGAAGCAACCATCCTATCGCGTTATTTAATGCAGTTTACATATTTTCGCTTATTTTCGTTCATTGTTATTTACCGTATTGAACTTTGTTCTCGATTTATTAAAATAAAGGTAGAGGCACGCTATCCTTTTGATATTAATGTTAGAAAGTCGTTCGGACCATTTATTGGCCAAATTCGTCTAGTACGATGGTTTTATTTAAGTATATTGTAGTGCTTTTGGTTCGTTATGTGGACCGTACTTGAACTTTTCTCTTGAATTATCAAAATTCAGGAACGGTTATGCTTTTTATTTGATAATAATATTGGCGGGTCAGTCAGGCCATTTATTTGTCCAATTTGTTTAGTATGATTTTTCATTAAAGTTTATTTTAGTGCTTTTTGTTCATTATTAAGATAATACTTGGATTTTTTTATCAATATGGTAGGAATTTTATTTGTACCAGACTAGTAACAATCTGTTTAATTACATTCATTTATTTTTTTTGCACTATTGCTGTCATATATATTGCATTCAACGATTATGTACGTTTATTTTGCTGTACCAAACTCGGTCCAAATTCTTGGACTGCTTATTTCCTCTTTCTAAAAGGCTGTAATATTATTTTTAACTGATGATGTCGGCTTCCCTTGGGCGGACTGAATCTTTTTTGTCAGTTTTTTTACATAACTAATATTAAGTTATAGTTGTCATATTTCGATTGCTCTAATATATTATTACGGTGGTGCTCTTTTCTCATTTATTCTTTTTTTTTTTAACTTTTGGTTCATTTTTGAAATTTGATTTAAAATAAAAAGAGGAAATACCCTGTCATGTCTCTTAAATCTGAAATTTGAAACTCTGCTGATTTATTTTTTTTTGAAAGGATAGTATATAATAGCAATCGATTCACATATCATGGTGACTCGTTACTAGGGAATGTTTCCATTCCTGGGGCCCTTCCGTCAGGCAGGAATTTGGTTGTCCTTCCACCAGGCGGGAACTCGATGGTCTACCCTACTGGCAGAACTGCTGTAGTTTTGGCTTAGCGGAACTTGCTTACCGTACAGCAGTCCTGTATAACGCACTAGTTTGGTTGACAATTATTTTAATATGTTGTGTTTGTTTTTGATGGTTTTTATTGTTGTAATTGTGCACATAATTATATTTTCCATATTATGTTTCTTTGGATAATAACGGTAATATGTTTAATGATCATAGAAAACTTCTACTGAAGAGAAAGCCTTGAAAAAGACCGCAATAAATGGTCGAAACGTCGGCAAATTTCGAATAAGGATGTTTTTGTTATAAGTCCTATACCCACAATTTTATATAATAATATATTGGTCTGTGTGTTAATTTGCACCTTGAGATCTGGACCGAAACAGTCCTACCCATTTAAGATTGCAGTGGCTTAAATGATAATTAGTAGCCTCTTTGATATACTCTCAAATAAATACAAATATTCGCTTAATTTATAATATATAATGCTTGTGAAACTAAATCGAATTAAATGTTTAAACATAGTAGCAAAAATTACTCACCTTTCCTTTAAGAGGATCATAAAACCTTTGTACTAGTTGTAGAATAGTCGATTTACCACAACCGGAGCTTCCTACCAAGGCGACGGTATGTCCGGCTTTAATTTCCAAATTTAAATCTTGTAGAATCTAGATTGTTTGCGTAAAATAATATGTTAATCTCACTATATTCATAAATTTGTTCTCAATTTTAACTTTACGTGCTGCGTGATATTATTACTAGAGAAATCTTCAGAAATTAAGTAAATATTTCGAAAAAATTAGATCAAACTTGACTTCGTTCTATACTATTATAAGTTACTTATTCGAAAACATTTCTAATATGATTTGTATAACAATTAAGTTGTCGGTATTAAATACTTACTGGCACCTCTGTTCTAGATGGGTAAGAGAAACTCACATCTCGGAGCTCAATATTTCCTTTTAATTCTTTCAATTTTTCACCATTATTTTTGGACTTGTTAATTTTGGGTAAGGTATCAATTATATGAAATACTTTGCCCCCAGCTGCTTTTGCTGTAGCGAAAGCTTCAATAAATGGGGAAGCTACACCAAAGCTCATACTTCCAGACATAACACTGAAGAATACCTAAAATTTCTTTTATTTACTTATTTTGATCTATTATAATATCTTACATAGTTAAAATTACATTGTTTTACTCCGGGCTCATCACAACTTGTTCAGTATAATCATACTAAAGAAAGCTTTAGTTTGGGTTAGTTTGGGTTAGTTGATCAATCCATAAATGTCATAGGTACACGTACGTTGCAGATTATTATGACTTTATTAGCAGAACAGGAAACATAGTTAACTATTATAAATAAAAAAATAAAGTCTACATCCTTTAGAAAGTGAATAAGTATGTTAAGATATTTTTAGAATAAGTTTAAAAGCGGAAGCATATCTTACTGTTTTTTTTTATGATGCTACGCAGGTACTATTGAATAAAATACTATGTTATTTAACTAAGGTAACATATTCTTATACAAAACTGAACTTTTAGTGGCATTTGATGCAAATATGATGTTACAATGGTGTTACGTTACATGTAAAGTGGTGAGGTAACCCGCTTATTTAAAATATTATTTCATTAGGCCTTAGACACCCCATTTATGTAAAGAAAGAAAAATAAAAAACAAGTCATAAATTGAAGTCGGGTTTTGCAAGGTTTTCTTGGAAGAAATCCGAAATCGTATCGCTCGAGAACGGGGAGAGATAGTCAAAAGCCGGCGCAGTGTACGGTTTATTTTGGTGAATTGTTTTACTTCTGTGTTTTAACATGCCATTGCAGGTCGGTAAAATGAAATTTATAATATTGTTATTAACATAATTTGTGCAAGTATTTCTTTTATTCTCATGGATAGGTCATATTTGATGGCATAACATGTGTACATATTTAATGAAATCCTTTTATGTTGTGAATAACACTGCTTTAAATGAAAACAAAAATGTGGTGTTTGCTGTCTTTTCGTGCTGGAATTTTTAGTTTTAGTATGACTGTGATTGCAAGTAAGAGCTTTTGTGAAAACATTTTCCTACCCTGACGGGTGAATATCCTAGTTATCAATGAAATGATCATTCTAGAAATATTGGCCCTAATTTCAACTTTAGCTGAGTAGCCTCCGTAACCAGGACCTTAGTACCTGCCAGCGGCGTCTAGCTAACTAACACCTCTCTTCGGTAGTGTAGTGGTTATCACATCCGCCTGACACGCAGGAGACTCGGGTTCGATTCCCGACCGGAGAGCTATCTCTTCAGTTTTAAATGTGCTATTATGAGTGTGGAACTGCGAATTGTGGCGCGGGAGACAGTAATTTAATTAATTATTATACTAATAAAGGTTATACAGCATAATTCGGTTTAGGAATTTAGATCGAGGGTTTCTCTGCCGTACTCTTTCCGCCTCGTGAATTCCAGGCGGAGTCCACGTTTTTCTCTAATAATTTGGCACGTTTTCTCTAATAAATTAGGTGTATTAGGAATCTGTGTTTTAATTTACATGACGCCCTTTCCCTCAAATTTCCCTAATTTCCCTAACCGTTGGACGCATTTCGAGTAAGTAAAATTGTGCAAGATATTGTAACACAACGCACGTAGGGATTGGTTACCTTTTTAATCTATTTTGACGTTCATTGGCAAAATAAAGACAAATCACAACTTTACTTATCTCGGTATACTAACCCAAACTATGTTGAACTGACCCGAGTAGGTTATACTACAGTGGTTCATCATATATGACCATTTGCGATCTCTTTCGGAAAAACTGTAACATATTAGGACATTTTTGTCCAAACGAGACGCATGCCCGTACAATAGGGTAAAATTATTGATGATTATGCACATCAACCCTATAACATTATTAACAATTAAAAACATAAATAGGTTAAGTTCATTTCTTTATTCAGCCCTGTCAATAACCTAAATTAAAAAATATTAAGCTAAACAATAATTATGTTCATTAATACTATTTACTCAATTTAAGATACGATCCAGTAAGTGCTGATTCATTGTTTATAATCTGGTCTTCAAATTTTTGAAAGTAAGCACCAGATCCAGGAGGTATACTAGCCAATATCCTTGAAACATCATTTTTCGAAGGTATATTATATTCTATATCGCAGCCGCTGCTCTTGCTCTAGAAAGCGCAAATAGGACCGTGCCTAGCATATTGCTCACATATCTGGGGTGCCGCACCTAAGCATACCCTAAATCTGCTAGATTCCATTCAGAAGAGAGATGTGCGTCTCGTAGGCGACCCGGAGTTGACCCGGGATCTGGTTAGTCTGGAACACCGCAGGCATGTGGCCGAGATATCCCTGTTTTACAGATATTTTCCGGCAGATGTTCCCAAGATTTGGCCCGCATCATCACGCCCCCAGTAATACCCGTCAGACATTCGCGACAGACAGCAAGAGCGCACCCGTTCGTTGTACCACCGGGCACACCTAAAACGTCGCTTTACAAGGACTCTTTTATCTGGTGCACTGCATCATTGTGGAACTTACTCTCAGGACATCTGTTTCCCACTAATTATAACCTACAACGGACTTCCGCTTCGTTCTCGGTCGAGCGAACACGTGTCGGGTATCGGCCCTTTCGTCTTCAGCTTCATATACAAATATGATCAGTTTGGGGGGCGCGTGGTGAGCGTTCGGGGACCGTTTTGATTCCCCGAGGAAGAATCAGATGTCCAGCCGTGCATGTACAAGTTTTAAATGTTTGTGAACGTCCAGCCGGTGGTGTTCGGAGCCTCCAGGAGTACATACTCGACAAACTGGAGAGTCTAAAAATAGTGTCTCTAACCAATCTGGAAGGGTCGCTCCAGCTCTTGCTAAGCCCGGACAGGGGTCTTTACTGGCTGAATTATTCACGCAAAGGTCAACAGAGAGTCGTACTACTAGTACTGCAACCTACAACTGTTCAAGAACCGTGCCAATCAACATCTTCGCGCACACACCTCTCGTCGAGTGCCATAGGATCTCCCCTTAGTGTGTGTGTGCCACTGTCATAAAAAAATATCCTGCAACAACTGACGCGACGTCCTCTTCCACTCACCGTGTCGCTTCAGCACGGTCGTGCTAGTCATATTATCTGCGAGAAAACTGGCCGATGATCGTCGCAAACAGTTTCCTCTGTACCTACTTTTCCACATCGCTCAAACCATAAAATACCAAATGTATTTTCCTTACTGGTTGTCTAGTACAATGAGCCTGCGTTTAGTGTTTTTATTTTAGAACAGCCCCGTAGTCGTAATGACACGTTGCTCCTTATCAGCTTAAAACAATTCATTTAATTTTCATCAATATTGATAACCACTCGCTTTTTAGCGATTTTTGTCTAACTAAGCTTCGATCTTTTACAGGATTAACTAGCATATTTAACAGTGTGAATAGTTTATACCAGTTTGTTTAAACAATTACTACTAGTTTATAAAAGAGGCTTTGGAAAATTTAATATCAGTTATTTGAAAAAGACTGTATACAGGGTGTCTTACGGTGATGATCCATTAGATTCTCTTGAAAAGTAATAGGATTTTATTTTTTTAAATTTAGGACATTTTCTTTATGTTCGGCACACACACAAAAGGAAAATCCTATGCCACTCAACGAGCGGTGCGTGTGCTGAGAAGATGATGAACGTTGGACTTGAAGCGCTGTAGGTTGTAGTTTTCGGGAAAGACGTTACTCGGAAGTCCATTCCAGAGCGAAGCAGTCCTCCAGACAAAGGAGTCCCGCAACAGGGTCGTCCTAGGTATTCGCAACTGAATCGTATGTTGATGAGCAGCTTGTGTCTGAAAATGGGGTGCAGCTTGTGTTCGAACACCGTCCATAATAGTATCGATAGTAAACAGATAGGTCCACCACTTTTCTTCGATATTCAAGGCTATCAAGGTATTAAGTCAACTCTGGGTCATCCACAAGACGGACTGCTCTCCTCTGTATTGATTCCAATATCTTGAGCACATGTTTGAATGCCGAGCTCCACACATGACAACAGTATTCCAGAGATGGTCTTATCTGGGCCTTATAGAGCAGTAAGAGCTGATGAGGTGTATTTTTGCTCTATAGAGTACTCCTAGCTTTTGTGCTGCTGCCTTGGCGACTTTCGTGACGTGATTACGCCAAGACAAGTTGTTTTCTACGCTGATGCCCAGAAAACTTATGGAGGAGGCCAGAGTCAGTGTTTGTCCTGTCATTGTTTAGTCAGGTCCTGCGGTGTTCACTTTTTTGAGAAGACAGCTGCTTGAGTCTTTCCTGCGTTAAGCTGGACATTATTTTCCTCACCCCATTCCACAATGGCGTTCATACCCTCACTGATGGCAGGAATCTGATATTCTCGTTCGCGTTCGGAACGAGCAGCGGTCATTGGAGTCCGCGACATGAATGATGATATATGAGTGATGTCGTCCGCAAAGCTGTAAATAGAATTGTTTGTACTGTCTAAGAGATCGTCGATATAGAGCAGGAGCAGTGTGGGAGATCATATACACCCTTGAGGAACTCCGGCATTGACTTTAAATTCCTCGGAAAGATGCGCATCAATACCAACTCGGATGCTTCGATCCCTTAAGAAATTGGAAAGCCATAGAAGCAGTGCTGGTGGTAGTCCGTATGCTGTCAGTTTGCTTAAGAATCCGTCATGCCACACCCTATGAAATTCTTTAGATATATCGGGAGTCACTGCACAAGATTCGCCGTAGACCTCGATGGCTTTGATCCACAGGTAGGTCACGTAAGTCAGGAGATCTCCCGTTGATCTGTGCTTATGATGCCTGCAGATTCGAGATATTTTAAGAGCTGTTCGTTGATTGATTTTTCCATGACTTTGGATATGATTGGAACTAAGGAAATTGGATGGTAGTTATTTGGAATCGTTTTTTTTTTACCTTTCTTGGGGATTGGTTGCACTTGAGCGCATTTCCAGTTAGAGGAAAACATGCAGTTCTGTGTGATAGGGACAAAAGCCTGCATAGTGGAGCTGTTAGTTCAGCAGCACATTTTTTAAGCACCATTGCTGGAATGCCATCTGGTCCTGTGGCCTTGTTAATGTATAGGCTTTTGTATATTCGTTTCACGTTGCGGTGGCAAAATACTAGACCTGGCATTGAGAAACTCACTTTCGGGATAGTTGGAGTCTTTCCTTAATGATCTAAGGTAGAATTTGATGCAACAATTTCGGCAAGAATGTTCGCTTTTTCTTTGGCCGTTTCCGCTATTGAGCCATCATCTTTGGTCAGTGGTGGGATTGACGTCTTTGAGAATCCTTGATTGACAGCTTTGACAACTGACCAAAAGGATCTTGATCCATTAGAACAGTTCTTGGTATGCTCGTTATATCCCTCCTTGTTTTCGACAATGGTCCGCTTACACTGGTTTCTACTCGTGATGAATATATTTCGGTTTTCGGCTCTCGGATCTCGGCGCCATTTGCGGTAGGCGGCATTTTTAGCATTGACTGCTCTTGAGCAGTTTTTCCCAAGCCATGGTTCACTTGACTTTTGTTATCACTACTCTTCCGTCGCTTTCTTATCGTGGCCATCAAATATCAATCACTCAAAGTCAAATAGATTTTTGCTATTTTGATATATGTACAGGGTGGCTCGAATTCGTGTCTATGTATGGGGAACTCGAAAACCGTAAGAGATACAGTGTCGGTCAAATTAAGGCAAAATTGCGCATTTAGGTGCCTAACAATATGCCTTTTAGAAAGTCTTAAAATTCCGAGTATTTCCGGAGATATCCGGGAAAAACCGAAATTTTGAAAAATCGTTTTATTTTTTTCCTGTGCCTATTTAAAAACGGATTTTAAATTAAATTGCACTTTTGCATTGTCACTTTTTCCGCTCTATTCAATGATGTTATCCAGTTTGAAATCCGACGTTTCGTCTTCAAGGGATCATCATCAACTTTCTTTTTTTAAATACGAACTTTAATTTTTTTTATCGTTTTTCAGATGGTATTGGCGTTATTAATATGAGTATGTGTTTTTATTTTTTTTATTTTTTTTTATTTTTATTATTTTTTTTTAATTTATATATTTTGCTTTGTCGTAATTTTAAATACTTTAAGGTAGGTACTTTTGAATTTTTTATATTCTTTAAAAACATTTTATTTTAGTTTTTGTATTAAGTGGGAAATTGGAGCCCGTATTAAAAATAAAAAATAGTAAAATTATTTTTTACGAGAATATGGCCATGAACTATTACTCAAACAAGTTGCTTAATGCAAAGATGAAATATTTTCAACTTTTAACCAATTAAAAGGTTTTTTTAATAGAGAACATAAACAATTTATATTCATACTGCGTGATACTATAAATACTTTGATGGCAAACACATCTATTCGAATTTTGCATATAAATAATAAAAAAAATAATAATTTATAGGCAAAATTCCAATAGGTGTGTTTTTCCATCAAAGTACCTATAGTATCAAGTAGTATGATTATAAATTGTTCATGTTCTCTATTAAATAAATTTTTTAATTGGTTAAAAGTTGAAAATATTTTATCTTTGCACTAAGCAACTTCTTTGAGTAATAGTTCGTGGCCATATTCTCGTAAAAAATAATTTTACTATTTTTTATTTTTAATACGGGCTCCAATTTTCCACTTAATACAAAAAATAAAATAAATTATTTTTATAGAATATAAAAATTTCAAAAGTACCTACCTTAAATTATTTAAAATTACGCCAAAGCAAAATATTTAATTTAAAAACAAATAAAAATTTAAAAACAAAAAATAAAAAAAAAATAAAAACATATACTCATATTAATAACGCCAATATCATCTGAAAAACGATAAAAAAAGTTAAAGTTCGTATTTAAAAAAAGAAAGTTGATGATGATCCCGTGAAGACGAAACGTCGAATTTCAAACTGGATACCATCATTGGATAGAGCGGAGAAAGTGGCAATGCAAAATTGTAATTCAATTTGAGATCGGTTTTTAAATAAGCCCAGGAAAAAAATTAAACGATTTTTCAAAATTCCGGTTTTTTTCCGGATATCTCCGGAAATACTCGGAATTTTGAAACTTTCGAAACGGCATATTGTTAGGCACCTAAATGCGCAACTTTGCCTTAATTTGATCAACACTGTATCTCTTACGAATTTCGAGTTCCCCATACATAGACACGAAAACGAGCCACCCTGTACATATGAAGGGCCAAGTAATCCGTGAGTTTGAACTATGATTTAAGGACCGATATATTGTTGTTCGGCTTTTTAATTAAGATTTCTAATTTCATTTTGCTTCTTAGTGTGCTTAGAAGAGTCAGACTATGTCAACAATTGTATTCATATTTCCCATCTAGTTTTACCTGCTCTTAAAAATGATATTTTGTAGATTTTGCTTACGGCGATTTTAAGTATACATTATTACTTTCAATAATATTTTTTAATTTGACTTACTGTAATCATGTTGCCAGCTGTATATGTAGGATTTCCATCCAGCATCAGTTTTATACCATACCAAAACGCTAAACCGTAACTGGAATATATACAAAACCAGAGGACTCCATATCCACAACCTTCAAAAAACGACCTTTTAATGTTGTTGTTCTTGGCAAAAACAAGGCTCTTATCATATCTAAAATGTAGAAAAAATCGTAATTTATTAGAAGGGAGCAAATGGTGCTATTGATTTGAGTCAGAATTGTATACTAAACTTAATAATAAGGTACCATCGAATAAGAAGGTCTGTCGCGTAATGAAGTTTTATGAAGATTCAATTTTTAAATTTCCCAAGTAGTCTTTTAGGTACTTTTTAGTTAGATATTTAATAATAGTTAACCGTATGTACAGGGTGGCCCGTTTAAGAGGGACCTATACCTTATCTCGAAAACTACGGGGGTTGGAAAAAAAATTTAAATACAAAAGTTCCCAGATAGCACAGATGTGTCCTAAATATAGCCCAAGTATATCTCGTAGGATATCCATGTATGTCCCACGTATGTATGTTACCGGCTTACGCTATCCATAGTCCATCGCAGGGATATCTGATGTGACTAATTCGGAAATCCCTTAGATATCCGCAGATATATCCCTGGGATATATGGCATTATCTATGGTACATGCATAGGACATCGGAAGGATGTCCTAATAAAGCAACTTTTTGTATTCTATATTAAATATACTAAGGATGTATTGTTTTGGTCATGGACCATCAATAAACCATCATTAGGATATCCTGTAGCAAAAACGGAAATTTCCAGTATATTGCTAAAATACTTCTTATGGATATAAAATCTCGGCGATGCGCATGCCATGCACATAACGGTGTTTGTAATAAATAAAAATGTTATTATTATAATTTAAATTTTTTTATATGTACGAAATTGAACATATTACACCAAGGTTTAATGACTAACAGCAGCTAAGTATCTAACTTAAAGAAATAAAAAATGTGTCACATATCACTAATATTAGTCGCAAACTTTCTCTGTGATCTGTCCTGGCGTTCCTTAGCTCTTTTGAGCCACGCGACGATCGATTTCTCGCACAAATATATGGGTCTTTTTGTTCTACTGTCAACTACAAATTTCTGTCCTACCAAAACGCACTGGAATGTAGTAAAAATCCAATGATATTTTGTAGTTTTGGTTTATGTATCTTTATTCAGGATCAACCACCTATCAATCCCGTCATACGAATGCGAGAATTGCGAGAACTACGAACTGTCAACTGTCACTGGTGAAATGTCGAAAATATAACTTTTGACAATTGACCGCAACATCATTGCCGCCGACTATTTTGGCTTTTCACAAATAGACATGAGCGTACGAGCTGTTTTCATGCAATTTTACGACATATATTTTTTTATTTAAACCCAGATTTTCTGTTTGTAAAATAAACTCGGAATTTTCAATTAATATTAAAGTTTTTTAATAAATAAATATACAAGACTTACATAACTGGAAACTATTTTTGCACTCTGAATCTCGTATTAAAATGGATAAACGGATATCCGTAAAAGAGAACGTACTTAAATGCGTTATTACTGGGATATTCCATGTATGTTGGAAAAGTATATACAACGTATTTAAGGAATTGTATAGCCGACAGAAATCCGTAAGAAGACGTATCTAATAAGCTATTACTGGGATGTTCCGAGTATATTGCAAAAGTATATACACCGTATTTAAGGAATTGTATGTAGCAAGGATGTATCTTCAATGTCCCGGGACATGCGACATAAATAGGATATGAACGGGATGTCCGTGTGCTATCTGGGGTTATTCCTAATAAAATGATCTTTGTTTTTTTTTGCATTGTTTTAATCGTCACTTTTTTATATACAGGATGGTCAAAGAAAGTTACACTTTTTTAAATGAAACACCCTATATTTTATTACATTTTTGGATTCTACTTAAAATTCCAAGCATATTTGTTGTATGATGTTATACTTCTAGAGTTAGTAGTTTCACAGCTATAAACAGTTGAAAATCGGTACTTTGGCTAATTTTCACCTTGGTAGCAGGAAAACCATTAAAGATGGAGTAAAATGAATTCCACATTCCTATCTTAACTTTCCAAGAGCTATCTGATGGTGCTAACTGATGGTACCTACAGAGGTACCAGATTTGGTATCCATGGTACCACCTGCCAATTAGTACCGTCAAATAGCTCTTGAAAAGTTAAGATAGGAATGTGAAATTAATTTTACTCCATCTCTAATGGGCTTCTTGCTACCAAGGTGAAAAGTAGTCAAAGTACCGATTTTCAACTGTTTATATCTGTGAAACTACTAACTCTAGAGGTATAACATCATACATCAAATATGCTCAGAATTTTAAGTAGAATCCAAAAATGTAATAAAATATGTAATAAAAAAAGTGTAACTTTCTTTGACCATCCTGTATATAAAAAAGTGACGATTAAAACAATACAAAAAAATAAAGATCATTTTACTAGGAACAACTTTTGTATTTAAATTTTTTTCCCCGTAGTTTTCGAGATAAGGTATAGGCCCCTCTTAAACGGGCCACCCTGTACAGTACCTATTTAGTTTTATGTGTGAAAGAATGAATGCTTGAAAGTAGTTAGAAATCATTTTATATATTATTTATCATATTTGATGCAATTTGATTCTTGCATTATTAAAGTACGTAATACCTAAAATACATCTTTCAATTCACACCCTATGAATAAAACTCCCACCACCCTATTTAACAAACAGACAAACCATTTTATAAAGTGAAAAATAAGTCGTTTATTGTTAAAAAGAAATTTACATCACAAAACAAAAAAGTCATTTCAATAATTAAAACTTTAGGCTATTCTTTAGATCTATTCCATATATTAATAAAGAAGATGAGGAAAAGTGGAATCGCATTAAAAACATTTTTGATGAGTTGGTAAATACCATCCCTTAACCATCCATTCCCTAAATTCCTTTAATTTGAAGCAATGAATTTTATTAATTTTCATCATTTACCTCTCGAATGTAAAAGCAGCGTTGAATTACGATCATTTTTGATTAATTGGTAAATTTTATCTATTAACAACCCATCCCTTTTTACAGATCTCTTTAATTTAAAACAATGAATTTTAATAAATTTCATCATTTCTCTGCCGAATGTAAAAGCAGCTTCACAAGAAGAGACACTTTTATTTTAAGAATTTAAAATGACTTTCCAATATGTGACTTGCAAACACAACTTTAATAGAAAAGATAATCTAATGAGATACATTAGACAAATTTGTGACAAGACGTCAGAAATAACATCCATTCCTATCAATGGTAAGATTTACTGATATGTGCTATTTAATTTTTATTTCTTGTGATTTTAATGTATAAAATATAATTTACTACTTCATTTTAATTTTTATTGCTTTATGTTTAAACTAACATCTATTTCGTTTTCTCCTTTCAGACCATATGAAATATTGTACGAATTGTAAAAAATCGGTGACAGGAAATATGTGGGCAAGTCATTTGCAAACAAACAATCATAAAGATAATGTGATTATCATCAGTAAAGATGGAATCGAAATTATTAAATCTGCATTTCAAGAACGCATAGTATCGTACAGAATTTTAGCAAGTGAATTTGCAGTAGATATTAAAACGTTTTTTAATACAATTTTGAATAAAATTGTGTCTGTAATAGAAGCCGAACTTAAAAGACTAACAACACTGAAATTAAACATGGAATTATTTGGATTATATTTTAATCCGACTAATGATGAGTATGATATAAAGTCCTTTAACACATCTTTCCATATTATCTGTAGCAGTTCAAATTTATTAGATATCTTAGAAAAAATGTTGCCAACAATAAACAGAAAATCTGATGAACTAGCAGAACGTAATTCAGGTAAAGTGTTTTCTTTTATCGATAATTCTAAATTAATTTGACCAATTTTAAAATTTTCATTTTTAAAATATTGTTCAGGATTAATTCTAGTGAAAATTATATTTTTGGAACTGAAAATATTCTTAACTAAATGTACTAATTTTTATTTTTATTTTTTTCAGGATGGATCCTAGTGAAAATTTTGCATTTTGGAACTCAATCTGAACAAGTTCAACCCCCTGAGAGCCTCAGCCTCCATTTATTACCTACAGAAATTGTAAGTAGATATGCTGTAGTCAACCCCAGGAACAATGATGACTACTGCTTCGCATGGGCTGTTACTGCAGCAATTCATCCCCCTACTGGACTGGCCTGTGAAGTTACATCTTACCCACATTTCACAACACTGTTGAATGTAACAGGTATAGACTTTCCAATTACTTTAAAAGACATTCCAAAATGTGAATCACAAAACGAGATTTCAATTAACGTGTATGGAATTGAAAAAGATTTTAAACTAGAATATCAAACAATTGGTCCCCTTCACTATACAAAAAATAAAAAAATAATTCATGTCAATTTGCTATTAATTAGTGATGATAATGGAAATTTTCATTTTTGTTACATTTCTGATTTGTCTAAATTAATTTCAAAACAAGTATCTAATCATAATGGCAAAAAGCAGCTTTGTGATGGTTGTTTACAATATTTTGGCACCAGAGAATACTTAATTAGACACAACAATTTTGATTGTGATTCCTAATAGTTTATTTAAAACATTTTACAAACAAGAAAAATTATTTCTAAGAAACTAAGTTTGGTAGAACAACAATTCGCTCTCTTCTGAACTTTTTTGGCTGACGCTAGCATTTTCAGGACGATTTCGTTCTGAAATTTAAACAATTTTTTAAAGCTGTAACACTATATTTAATTAACTTAAGTTAACTTCATTGGTTTCGCAGGCAGCTTCTTGACTCGTGCTAACATTTTCAAGAGAAATTTAGGCAGCTTCTTTTTTTCTAGTAGTATGCATATGGGTACTTCTTTAAAACAAAGGCACGTTTTCCCCAACATAGGGTCTTTTTGCATAAAATCATAAACTAATTATTGCAGGACCCTATTAAAATTTTTCTACTTAGGGGCTTTAAACAGCAAATCCGACGCGTGTAGTTTAAAGTCCGTGCTTAGAACAGTAGATGGCACTGAGCAGCATGATTTTACAATTTTTGTCACTTAGGGATTTCTTGCAATAAACCATTCAATTGTTAGCGCACTAATTAAGAGTTAAAGCTATGCGATTTAAGAATTTGAAAAATAAACAATCAAGCGGTTGAAAACATGTAGGGAGATAAGAAAAAAGTCACTTGTAACCAGCTCTATAGATTGATTAAAGTTATATATGAGCATACTGCACAAGGGATTTAAATTATGGCGAAATTCAAATGATGATAAATATTCTGTACTTCATAACCTTGCAATATCGCGCTAAAGGCATTTTTATCTGAAGCGTCCTATTTCTACTATAATAGATAATATCTACACAATTGAAACTTAAATTTAACTATCTTATTTTATTTTGGGTGAGGATTGGCAAATAACTAACACACGTTTTTATGACAAAAAAAAGGAAAGTACTACTTGCGCATTTGCAAAATTCAAAATTTTAAATCAATATTTGTTCCCTCGTGACACTTGCAAATTAAATTTTTAGAATTTTCACAATTAGTGCGATCTAAATAACATGGTTTCTTAATTAACTATTTCATGAAATTGTATATTACGATATTTCGTTCGGTGCTAAATAAGAACGTGTAGTTAAACTATTGTAAATATAATTCCTATAATTTTATAATTAATTTATCTCCTTTTTACGTGTAAAAATATTCTCAGTGGTTTAAATGAAATTCGATATCAAAATAAACGATTTATGGTGACAATGGATTATCAAAATTTAATCAGTGAATGATAACGGATACACGGATGTGGTTATTACATGGCGTCAAGTATTTTCTCATACTTTTGAAAAAATTAAATTCCTAATATTTCCCTGAACATGAAATATGATGTATGTCTTCCACTGTATTTATTTTTATTGAGTCAGAAGGTTTCAATAGCATCTTTCCATCTAAGCGTTATCGATTTTTCAAAGAATTTAAACTTAATCACACAAAACGGTGCGGTGTAATACAGAATCGCGTTATTGGTTCCTATTAAATGATTTAGTTGATTAAAAAAAATTATTTATCGAAATCTAATGCATTTAAGATAAATATATAAACAAATTTCACATTGCATCTGTTCATTGACATATCTTGATGAAAGTTTCGTATATTTAAAAAAAAATTCTGTGTATTACCACGAACATTTAAATTAATATAATTAAAATTGATGGTAATTTTTTCATTTCAAGTAATCTTCTAAAATATTCCCCATGAAACTATACCTTTCTTTTTCAAGTTTCTCTCCTCCGAAGGCAATTACGGTCCTTATAGATGTAAAAACTTCTTCAGCAATTGAAGCAGCATCACCATAAGCATCTAATTCCTTTTGAGAAAATTTCGTAGTTAACTATAAAATAAGGGTAAAATATTAATACGAGTCTGGTTGGTAAATTTAAAAGGAATGTTCAGATAAGGTAAGTTAAATACCAAAATAAAATTGTAAATAATGAGAATTCAAATATCACAAGGTTATTCCACTACCAGTTTTAAATTTTTGTGCATAACTCTAAAAGAACCCACTGCAAAGAGAACATAATCGTTTTTCATATTTACTATTCAACGGTACTAAAGTCTGAATTATACCCATTTGTAGTTTTTTTTATGGCAGTGGCACACACACTAAAGGGAGATCCTATGGCGCTCGACGAGCGGTGTGTGTGCGAAGATGTTGATTGACACGGTTCTTGAATATTTGTAGGTTGTAATTAGTGGGAAACAGATGCCCTGGAAGTGAGTTCCACAGTGATGCAGTGCGCCAGACAAAGGAGTTCTGGTAAAGCGATGTTCTAGGTGTTTCTAGTTGTACGACGAACTGGTGCGCTCCTGCCGTCTGTCGGGACTGTCTGACAGGAGTTGCCAGGGGCGGGATTATGCGGGCCAAATCCTGGGAACATCTGCCGTGAAAGTATCTGTAAAACAGAGACATCTCGGCCACATGTCTGCGATGTTCCAGACTATCCAGATTCCGGGTCAACTCCGGATCGCCGACGAGACGCACAGCCCTCTTCTGAATGGAATCCAGCAGCTTTAGGGTATGTTTTGGTGCGGCACCCCAGATATGTGAGCAATATTCTAAGCACGGTCTCATTTGCGCTTTGTACAGCAAGAGCAACTGCTGCGGTGTATAGTTTTTTGTTGCGAAATAGCGCACCAAGCTTCTGGGAGGCTGATTTTGCGATGTTAGCAACATGGTCATGCCATGACATATTGCTGTTGACCGAGACACCCAGCAGCCCGATTGACAAGGATGAAGGAATGGTCGATCCTGCCATAATGATGTCAGGGCCCGCTGTATTGGCCCTCTTAGTAAACGTTGCTGCTTGGGTCTTTGCTGCATTGAACTGAACCAAATTTCGGTCGCCCCAAGTTTGAGCTATCTCCAGGTTTTGATTAATTGCTGTAATCTGCTCCTGTCTACGGTGATGAGTCTCAGTCGCTGGTAAGAGTTTTTCTGATCTAAAGTGGGAGACAAGGGTACTGTCATCTGCGAAACTGTAAACAGGATTATTCGTTTCGATCAGCAGGTCATTAATATAGATGAGGAACAGAGTTGGTGAAAGTATTGCGCCCTGAGGCATGCCCGCGTTGATGGTGAATGTGTCCGAGATGTGTCCATCGACTGCAACGTGTAGGGATCGGTTCTTAAGGAAACTGGCCAGCCAGCTGCAGAGAGGCGGGCAGTCCCAAGGACGGCAGTTTGTTGAGCAGTCCGCCATGCCAAACTCTGTCGAATGCCTTTGAAATATCCAACGCAATCGCTCGAGACTCTCCGTAGTTTTCAATTGCCCTACTCCATATATGAGTGACATAGGCCAAAATATATCCTGCCGATCTCTCTTTGCGAAAGCCGTATTGATTATCGCTGATGATTCTGTTGCTCTCGAGGTACTTGAGTAGTTGCTGGTTGACTACACGTTCCATGACTTTGGAGATTATTGGAAGCAAGGCAATTGGGCGATAGTTTGAGGGCGTGGTTTTCTTGCCTTTTTTTGGAACAGGTTGCACTCGAGCGATATTCCAAGAGGATGGGTAAATCCCTTTTCTGTAAGAAAGAGAAAAAAGCCTGGAAAAAACGGGTGTTAGTTCGTTGGCGCAGTTCTTTAGCACGATGGCAGGTATTCCGTCCGGTCCTGATGCCTTTTGCGTATCTAGTTCTTTAAGGATTTTGCGAATATCACGATGAGAAAACTTGACTTCTGCCATGGTGGTGTTGATGTTCGGTATAGTGGGGAGAGTCTTGCCTTGGGGCACGTCTAAGGTAGGGTGCGATGAAAACATTTTGACGAGCATGTTTGCTTTTTCCTTGGCTGTAGTCGCCGTGATGCCACGTTCGTCCGTCAAAGGTGTGTGTTTTGTAAATTTGTTACTTACTGCCTTTGCTACCGACCAGAAATTCCTGGAAGCACTGGGACATTGCAAAAGTTTATTCCTGATCCTTTGATTGTGTTTGTCCTTAGTTTCGTCGATCACACGCTTGCACTCGTTTCTCGCTTCGATAAAATAATTGCGATTTTCAGCGGTCTGATTTTGCTGCCAGTACTTATAGGCTTGCTGTTTCCTTCCTACAGCTCTTTCGCATCTTTTGTCGAACCAGGGCTTTCCTTTTGATGGTAACTTGATGGAATTTGGGATGTATGCTTCCATTCCTGAGGAGATTACTTGCATGATCTCTTCGCAGCAGTCTGACGGGTCGTCAGTGGCAAAGCAGACGTCGAGCCAAGGAAAATCTAGGTAAAACTGCCTCAGATCGTCCCAGTTTGCAGAATTGTAATGCCAGATTTTGCGAGGCAATGGTGGATCCTTCTGTATGAGTGGCAATTCACAAACCGTTGTAATAAGTTTGTGGTCAGAGGTACCTAATGGCGGACCAACTGTAACCTTGTACTGGTCAGGATTGGTGGTCAGAAAAAGATCCAGGAGGGCGGCGAATTCGCCCCTCTCTGAGATTCGAGTTGGTTCGTCTACAAGTTGAGTAAGCCCGCAGCTGATGGCAAATGCTTCAGCCTCTCTACCTTCGTTGTCGGTCTTGTTGTGATGTTTGAGCCAGTATGAGATAAAAGCATAGTATAAACAAACTAGTAAGTTCACTCAGCGGTAAATCCTTTAATGTAATTCAGCCACATTATTTTATATCCCGTGATAACTGGAGATGAGTGATGCGCTGCGTAAGTGTCCGATCGATTCGCGTAGCAAAGCTAGTCAGGCGTTTTCCAGAGATGTATTCAGGAGATTTTATGGACACGTACAGAAAGACCTACTGACTGCCGGCCGGGTGAAAAATCAAGTGAAACTGAGCAAAGTTGTAAAAATGTTTTCATAGCAGGAAGTTTAAAAAAAATTTGCTATACAGGATGTCATTTTTAGGTGATACCACTGCTGCTATCTCAGAAACTACCAAGAATTTACCAACACTGCAAATCGATCTTGAAAAGGCATCAATAATGACAACTTTTTCTAATTTAATCAACGTTGTAGCTTTGACCGTTTCAAAGATAGCAATAATAGTGGAATTACCTAAAATTTATTTAAAAATATATAATAATATAATATTTCTGAACCTCATTTTTTCTATACTTTTTTGGTTTCATGAGTGTGATTTTTCAAGGCCACGTTACGACATGGTTTATGTTTTCGTCTCGCGTTACGGAATTTTCGTATCGTTGATTCGACGACTAACCCAAACTAACCAAATCTATCAAAATTGATTATACCGTATCGGCACCGGTTCAAATGACTACTGAAAGTTGATTGGACCACTAACCCAAACTAACCAAATCTATTAAAATTGATTATATCATATCGGAACCGCTTTAAATTACTAAAATAAGTTGCGACTAAGTGAAACTAACTGAAAGTTGATTTGACGACTAACCCAAACTAACCAAATCTATTAAAATTGATTATAACGTATCGGAACCGCTGCAAATCACTAAATTAAGTTGAGAATAAGTGAAACTAACCTAAAGTTGAATCGACGACTAAATTTGCATAAACATAAATCTTGACACATTGTCTTCACGTGTTAGTGACATAACCATATTCTGTCTTTCACGCGACCTGGTATAAATAAAAAGGAAAAGTGTAGATTTTGTCTATCGGAAGTCGATAGAGCAATGACAACTGTATAAAAAATGTCATATAAATTTGTCGGTATTACTTAGAGTTAGTTTTGATGTATTTGTGACAAGTATGGTTAGAATAAATTAAATAATTTTACTTAAAATTAGACTATTGACGCTAAAATGTACTAGATTAATTTTGTAGACTGCATCGCTGTATTATATTATTATTATACATCATGCTTATTTTGTAACTAAATAACTGCAAATTTAGCAAATTCATTTCGAGAAAAACGTTAAGAGATTAAGCCCGTTTGTTGCCTTATAATTCTTCATTAATTTTTTTAAGCTTAACTATAAACAATACCGACACATTTATATGATATTTTTTATACAGTTGTCATTGTTATGTCGACTTCTGATTTTTAATTACGACAAAATCTACACTTTTCCTTTTTATTTGTACCAGGTCGCGTGAAAGACAGAATATGGTTATGTCACTAAAACGTGAAGACAATGTTAAAATGTGTCAACTTAATCCCCTATTAATATACGATTATATAGATTTCAGTAAATTGGACGGTTCAAGCAATTGTCCGATCTGATAGTTAAATAAATTCGTCAATATTTTCCTTATTATAACAGATATCGAATCGTGTTTAACAAAAAGGTTTTAGTTTTCGATGCTCTATTGTATGCATATACAATTTGACATCTGCAACTGTCAAATTTGACAGTTTTAGATGTCAACTTATTTCAAATGAATATGATAAATGTCAAAATATTCCCTTAACATTTTGGCACATTTATATATCATATTTTAACATATATTTTTTACTTGCAGAAAAAGTAGCCATATTTCATTTATATATTATACGTTTATATGTCAGCGAGAGCTTTAATTTTTTTTTAGAATTTATTTAATATCATACTTTGACATATGTTAGTTGTGGCCGAAAATTATTTATGTCAAAATTAGTAGCACTATTCATGTAATTATGGCGATCTCTTTAGGCTGACGCAGTATTATCTGCGAATCGTTTGGATAAATAAAAAAATGTTTGTCCAGCACGTGTCTGTCTTATCAATTTTATTATAGTGCGATATATACTGCATGATATCAGTTAAGTTTGACCATCATTTACATTTAAATTTTTCAGAAATGTTTGAAATAAACA
>JAEQML010059594.1:0-28401 GCA_016904865.1 Pissodes strobi | reverse complement strand
GAATTGTTTATAGTACTTTCTTAAGAGTTGTTGTGTTTTATTTATGGTTAACTTTGTCTTAAGTATTCATAGTTTCCACTGCACGTTAACTACTTGATAGATTCTATTTTGAAAATAATTATCTTTCCCAAAACTTTGACAGATTTATCGCAGATTCGACTTTTACCGCTGTAGGCAGTTCACGCACATGTATGCGGCGAACCTCAGATTTGGGTCGGGAACTAGATTGCAGGGTAGGACCCCACGAACATTTGCTCTGCGGGGAACTGGCCTAGGTGGTTCGCTAGCGTATTTATATTATAAAATGTGCTGATCGTTGCACGGTTAAGGTTTGTAATCGCTTGCGTTGACTGCTCGCCATGATTATAATTTGTCTTTAATGTTTACATAATATTTTCCAAGTTCAAGTTCAAACTTAGGACAAGGTGATATTTACTTAGTAGCTTATGCATTTTAGTAGTTCACACTATTTTAAAGAAATCTAAAAATGGAGCGTCAACTTATAATAAATTAATTGTTTACTATATTTGTTACAATTGTATAGATGATTCTTTTTACGCCTTCATGGTCTGATTTATCGCTACAATGAATATAGCCTAAGTATACCAAGCAATGTTTTATATAAAATAATCTATGTTAAGAATCATAGAGAATTCTTTGATATCGTCCAAATAGACTAGATTTTCCGACATATTTGAACTATTTCCTATATCCCATGGTGGTCTTTGGGGTAGTTAAAATTTAAGTTCAACAGCTGACACGACATACTAATTACTAGACAAAAGCAAAAGAGTAATATTCACTTAGTTAAATAGTCGAGATAGCGCGCATAGTTGGAGTGCTCCAACACGAAGAGCAAGTGACTAAATGTCTGCTAGTTTAACACCCCGCGATAAATATTTTGTCGCAGTTTAAACTCCTATAAAATATGGCGTAGTTAGAATACCACTGAGACTGTCTTTCCTTTTCAAATATTGTGCATGCCCCATAGAACAGTTTATGTAATATCCATGATCTTCCACTTGTGCTGTTTTTATTTTATTATAAAAATATAGAAAAGTTGGAATTTCTAACTTTTAGTACAAGTACATCATCCAGGGATGGTCCCAACGGAAACAACGTTGTACACAGCACAAATAAGAACTGTGGGATGAAACTCGCAGGAAAGTTATTCAGTCATTTAAGTTTATACGTCAAATGCAGAATGCAGCAACCTTAAAATTTAATGCTTTCTATTTCAGGTATAGGAAAATCAATAAATTTAGATACCGCATTGCTCATAATCACACTACTAGATTCGTAGAACTTCTCCATTTAAACCTTACATGCACAGTTACGAAGTTATATCTAAATAATCACATTTATCTAAGCTGTCGGTCGGTAAAAAATCTTTCATTCTAAAGGTTTCAATTGGAGTTTACAATTGTGTTACCTATTACTAAAAAAATATCAAATTTATTGAAATAAATGTTAAACGTAGCCCGCATAACTGGAACGTGCTAACAACAGGAACGAATGATTCAAACTAAATTTAGGCCACGGATTTTCCGTGTGCTGAAACTCAAACATTTAACGACTAACTAGTGATGTACATGATTTAGCGCTCGTTCGCCATATAGACATAGCCGCGTCCTTTTTTATTTTAACTAACAAGTTTTAGAGCAAATAACGCCCAGCATATCCATCTTTATGTTTAGGGTATCTTAAAATAGTCAATAATTTAGCGCTGTGTAGATTGAATCTATGACCGCTTCATTATTATCCTATAAATGCACAATTGAAAATCGATTGTCAATTGATAAGTTCTTAACGGCTCACATACGATCTTAACCAACAACACATCTACAAAAAGAACCAAGTGCTCACCAAATTTTAGCTGGTGACGTATTGCATAGGAGATGTAGGAGGGTGGCTTGCGGGTGGAAGGGTAATCGCGTTCGAGGCGCCATTGGCGGCAGCGTTGCCAGATTACGCCGATAGTAGGAAATAGGATGCCCGTATACAAAGGATGTATCTCTTACATTGCAATTTGTCCAATATTGTAAAAACATATTTTCCATAAGGTGTTCTTTCCTCATTCTATAATGTGTAATTTCGTAATTTATTTATTTAATTATTTTATATTACTACCTTGTTTGAGCAATTTTCTAAAATAATACAGTAGACTCTCGATACTGTGCCGTTCAACGATCGGCGATGCCGGATAATTGGTGGCCGCCGCCGCCGCCGCGCCGGGCGCTGTGTAGAAATTCTCGAAATGGCAACAAGAAAATAAGTACGTCTTAAATTTCGTGCATTATTACTAACCATCTTTCTAAATACATACATACGTACATATGTATTAGATACATTATTCATATTATGTACCTATCTATACCTATAAAATATAGACAGATACTTTGCTTTTACATATATATTTAAAATCATGCATATACTCGCCGGATAATTTGCTGACCTCAATAGTTGGCTGTACCTCTGGCCGAGAATACTAAACTGTTGAGAAGCGACAGAATAATTTCAATCTAGTATGCGCATTCGCTAAATATGCTGCTTTTCCGTCACCGTCCGTCAGTGTCGAGATATGTCATTGATGTCAACAGATAAGTTGTTTTGTAGTCCAAGTGGCAGTGTCGCTAATAGTGCATTTTTAACGATCTGTATTTTCGCTTTATTGTTGGTTTTTTTCGATTGGCATAATAATAATAATTATAGGCATGTCGAGTTCGGGTAACAATTGTATCTATAGGGGATGTTCGGTTGTTACTGGGCAAGGATTTAGTTTATTTTCGTTTCCCAGAAATCCAGAACTGTAAGTATTTATTTTTATATAAATTATTTCTTAAAACTATTTAATAATAGGTAACAGTCGAGTTTTAGTATGTTACTGATGGCTGTTTGCACGGCTTTGCTTAAAATCGTGACTTTAGTAAGTCCCTCTCAACTTTAAGGTCCACCTTAGATTAATTTTGTTCGCGCGACCAAGGGTTAACGAATTCTTAGCGAAACGTGAGGTAAACTTGGCAATGTTGCAATTTTGGTTACTTTTCTGGTGCTTTTTCTACTCCCCCTATTGGCATTGGCGACATTGGCGTTGACATTTCATTTTCATTTTAGTTCGGTGATTTTTTTTTTACTTCAATGTGATACTCTGATATTACTTACAGGTCGTAGAGGTATTCAATTTCATCTCCTATTAACTCCAAAATATTAATAGCTTTATTTAGAAGAAAACTTTTGAAAAACGTTAAGTTATGGAAAGAATAAAAATACTTCGTCGGTAAACTCATTTGGGAATACCAAAGACTATTATTCATCCAATTTGTCGTCTTCTTTGATTAAAAAGTTTGCAAGGTCCATAGTGGTAACTGATGCTTCAAAAGAAATGCTTAATTTTATAAAAAAATCAAAACATAAAGGATATAAATGAGATAAAAGGCTTAAACCCGACCACTTCCTAGGCTTAATTTTAAATGATTTTTAAGTGAAGCTTTACACTTAAGAGAGATGGTGCAACAAAAAATACTAGATAAGGTGTACCTTAACTTAATCTTGGATTAAGAGAGGCCGTGCGAATGGTCATGAGTTGTCAAATTCATGTTTTTCTACCATTAGGTTATTCTGGAATGAAAATATTTAACTTAAAACTAATAAAATAATATTATATTTTTCTAACTGACGTCAGTTAAGAAAAGTTAAACTATTCACAACAGGAATGAACACCTATATGAGTTTGGGTGCCCTTCCTGGAGATGCCTTGGGTACAATAGATGCTTTATATTTATTTATTAATCTATTTGACGTGTTAAATTCAGACTCCTTACGACCATCCTATAAGTTTAAGAAAGTATTTGAAGGCTCTCAATATCAAATTAATTTTTTAAAAGATACTTTATTGTCTTTGTCTAAAATGAAAATTTTTGACAAAATTGGCAAAGACATAACCAACAGGGTAAGATTTCCAAAATGTTGGGATGTAACAATGCATGGGCTTATCAAATTGTGGGAAAAACTTTGAAAAGCAAATTTTAAATACTTAAAAACAAGACGTATAAATACAGATTGCATCGAAAATTTCTTTGGAAGTGCCCGGCAACAAAGCGGTAACAATATTAATCCCACCCTTATACAGTTTCAGACCGCCTTTCGAAAGCTATTTTGGCAAAGTTGTTTCCATACGGACCAAATGAACTGCCAAGAAGATTTTGATCAATTGTTAATTAATTTTGATACCCCATATGTAGCTGAAAATATTATCAATGAAGAACATCAGTTAACTAATGCGATAACTCTACCAAACTATAGCTACAGAAATGAAAACCTAACTACTCAAAATGCCTTCAGCTATGTTTGCGGTTATCTAATTAAAAAAGGTACTTGATATACAGGGTTATCCAACGAGGACTAGACAAGGCGATTTTTTGACTTTCCCTGTACTTTTATAAAAAAAACTGAAATTGCCATCTTAGGTAATTTTCTCCCGCGCATTCGGATATGTTCAGCAAAAACAATTGACATGAAATAAAAGTGCTAGGGGTCACTTTGATATTTTTTTAAATGGAACACCCTGTACATTACTACATTTTTGGACTCTCTAGATAAATCTAAACACATTTTGTATATAATATCCTATACCTATCTTTAGCTGTTTACCAAATATTGACAGTTGAAAGTCGGGCATTTTGACAATTTGACACGCTCTAAAATCTAAACCGCACGAGATCAAAGAAAACGGTATGCCCATTCCTATCTTGGGTTTTCATAAGCTATCGAATGATAGTAACTTTGAATTTAATCGGAGGTTTAAAAGTTCCGGTTAATTTTATCCGCAGGTTAAATTCGAAGATACTGTCATTCGATAGTTTATGAAAACTTAAGATAGGAATGTGCAAACCGTTTTCTTTAATCTTGTGCGGTTTAGATTTTAGAGCCTGTCAAAGTGTCAAAATACCCGACTTTCAACTGTCAATATTTGGTAAACAGCTAAAGATAGGTTTAGGATATTATATACAAAATGTGTTTAGATTTATCTAGAGAGTCCAAAAATGTAGTAATGTACAGGGTGTTCCATTTAAAAATATATCAAAGTGACCCCTAGCACTTTTATTTGATGTTCAATTGATTTTTGCTGAACATATCCGAATTCGCGGGAGAAAATTACATAAGACGGCTATTTCAGTTTTTTTTATAAACGTACCGGGATAGTCAAAAAATTGCCTTGTCTAGTCCTCGTTGGATAACCCTGTACATAGCTGCGAGATATGTGAATCATTTGCAAAGGAATGTAAAAACTTAGACGTTTCTAATTTATTATTCCATTTAAGAGCTTTCACAACGGAAACTGATATTTATGGCGCGCTAAAATATCCACCAGAACAATTTGTTAATTTTATTTATCAATTGAAAAAAATATTTACTTCAAAGTCTGAAGATATTTCTCTAGGAAAGGGAATTTCCCATCAATTATTAAGCCTAATGTAAAAGGTGGAATTTGCTCTGAATTTCCCAAATTCTTTATTTTGAAGTTTTTTATTCGGTTAAAAATTTTCTATTGACTAAAATATTCTAATAGAGATTTACAAACATACAAAAATGACAAAAAATGTAAGAGAAAATTAAAAATTTTATCGCATTTATAAATAATAGCCCTGTTTTATGTTTACCTGTGTTTTAAAAATATGTAAAAAATAATTAGAAAAAAATATGTATATTATTTTAAAAAAATACTGTTACGGAAATATATATTTTCTCCTACTGAGTGTCCAGCGCCGTTCCTGGAGCTTCTGCCGTCCCGTGCAAAAAGAGAACCCCCTCCCCCCTCTGGTTGAAATTAAATTATTTTTAAATTAAAAAAGAGAAGAAGAGACTTAAGATTATTATTAAATTAGAATTTATTTTTGCACATACTGCATGGTGTGGGTACAAAAAGTCGCCTTAAAAATAAAAATTTTAGCCTAATTCGTTTTCGAGTTATAAAAGCTTAAAATGCATTAGAATACCGTTGGACTAAACTAAAACTCTTCGAGATTTCTTAGCTGTAAAATTACATATTATATTTGATAGGTCTAAGCTTTGGCGCATATCTTGTTCAATTGAAATAGTGGCAAGGCTCGTCAATCTTTCTTGGGACATAGTAGACCTTAAAAAAATTTTTATTAGTTGTAATTTACTAAAACTTCTTTCCCCAGGGGCCACTGTCACAGGTAATGTAAGAAATATTCTTAGGCTACACCTAAATTAGGAAAACAGAAGGTAAGATCATTATCGATAATATAACTTAATATAAAGTAAGGTTTGGATTCTTTAAGTGATAACAATGGCGTTAAAAGATAAAATTTCGTTACACAGTTCATTTCCGTCGATATATGGTTAGGGGAAGTTACTCTGCCCTTGTTATAAAGATGAATCCAGATCTATACATGATTTTCGCAAAAAATCAAGTCCATTTCGTGAAACTCGTATAAGCATTTAGATAAATTGTTACATTCCTCTAGTAAATAAAACCTTTCTTTTAGTGAACTTTTTGTTGCATCTAATATACTAAAATAAAAATTTACTCTAAAATTTCGTTTTTGATCAACAGGGAACTCGTCATTTGACTCGTACGAGAAATGACGTGGAACTTTTCGCTGACGAACAAGAGGGAATTCGGGCAGTATGTTAATTTCTGCAGCTAGTGGTTCAGCTTCTTTGATAAATAGATCAAAACTGATCAGAACTGATGAATCCTTTTTTCATCGAGATGGTTAATTAAATTTTTTGAAACAGTTAATTTTAGGATTTTTAAACAACGTTAACTTTTGACAGAAGATCATGCCCAATTATCAATGAACAGATAAATTTAAATGAAATAAATTTCTCCGCTAATGTTTGTGCCATATTTCTCGTTTTTATGTCTCTTTTATCGTTATCGACTATTTCTTTAGGACTGTTGTAAACTTTTTTGAAATTTGAAATTAAAGGTTAAATTACCTACATTTATTCTACTTTCCCATTGAGTGTCGATTGACGGTTTCAAAGTTAATATGGGTATATTAAGTCTCAAAACCTCCCACCTTACAGCTGATGCTGCCAAAATACATATAATTTTTGAACAATGTCGAAAAAATAAACAATTTACCACTAAATTTAATTAATGAGCAAAATATGGCAAAGACGTAGTTCTTGGGTTTATATTTAATATTCGTTTTTGTAAACCAGAGTTTAATTGTATTTTATTAAACCTGAAATGCTACTGTGTTTTATTGTTTCATATTTTTTAATAAAAGCTGGTTTAGAAACTTTGTTGTAAATAAAATGCCGCCCCCTAATCGTCGCCGCCCCGTGCGAGTGCACGTGCTGCAGCCCCGTCAGGAACGGCTCTGTGAGTGTCTTTGATTTATTTTGTATCCTATCCCTAATGTATGATGTAGCCTATACATATTATAAATCTATACATAGATATATCTTATTATAAGTAAACCCCAACATACCTATAAATAATAAGTTCTTTAAATAAATAATTTTGATTTATTTACTGATTCATGAAATAATTTACTTCCCCATGCTCCCGTACTACAAGATATTATCCAAGAAGACAAAACCGTTGTCTTCTCGGATTATGCTGCTTTAATGTCAAACGAGAGTCATTCAAGATCACCGAAAACAGGCCCATCGAGATCAAAGGAAGATCAAAGACGCCGCCGCCGGCTGTCGCTTCTCAACAGTTTAGTATTCTCGGCCTCTGGTCCCAACCAAATTAGAAATAATTTAAATTCTGTAAGCTTTGTCCCAACACCCGCCAATTATCGTCTACTGTAGTTTCCTTATATAGCCGGCAACAGCACAAACAAAACAAACGATTAGTTTGGGTCAGTAATGTCAGTTATGGAAAATTTTCGCTAGATCTTAGCATTTTTTTTGGTAGAAAGAATTTTCGAATAATAAAAAGTTTATCTTCTTTTTTTATATATTTTATTATTCATTACAAAAACAAATGTCGGTAAAATCAAGTCGATAAATATTAAAAACAGAGACATTATGGCACGATGATCTAGATAAATTCGAACTGCTGGGATTCCCCGAATTTTATTTACGTGACTGCGATCCTTTGCATTATTCCAGCATTTATGTCCATATCTTTGCTTTAATGAATGTTTATTTTATTTTGACTTACTCTGTTGGTTGAGAATATTGCGATATATATATTCTAAATTGCAACCTAAAGTAATAATATTGGGCAACGTTTTTTATTAAATTAAATCCTTTGGTTTATGTAATAAGTACCTGGTAGAGGTATCATGAGTTTGTCAGATTCTATTAATCCGGATATAGATTTGTAAGTATTATTTGTTGTTTTCGGTGAAATAAAAATTGAAAGTCGATGGTATAGAGCTTAATTTATTATTATGGCATATCCTCTCCAAATCAATTGGGATATTCCAAGAATAGTTGAAGAAAAAAATCTAGGGAGTTCTAGGGAAACTTTCCAACATCATTTCGAGATTTTTATTACCACCCACCTAACAATCTGTTTGAGTTAGTGTAAAGGTTGCGGCAATCCTCAGTTAGTGTTATTTTCTTGCATTTTTCTGAAATAGGAACTATTTATGTGCTTTTATGTGTGTGAAACTTGTACCTAATATTTCGTGGTATATTAAGGTATACAATTTATATTCTTAGGCATATTTTTAAATACGCAAGACTATATATTTCGAAATACCTGTTGCTTTTGCCGCTTGTGTACAGCCAACAACACCAAATGGGTAGAGCACAGTTTATACGTTTTTGTTCATGTTTAATAATTATATTTATATGTTTTCTGATAACTGATACTTGAATGTAATGTGACTGTAATGGAAACTATAAAAATGGTCCTAAAGTTAAAGTTTTCTATTTTCCAGGGGACGTAAGTTTAGAACAAAAGTGGCTAAACGCTACACCTTTTTAGCCCACAAACAAGACGAAAGTATGTGAAGCTCTTTTTCCTGATGGTAGTATAATAAAAAAATATTTAAACACTGGTAAGTTTTTACAATAGATTTACTAAAATCATGGCTAAGAGGAGATTGTATACCATCTATTTTTTTTTAAATTGACATTGTTACCTATTTATCAAAAAATATCAAAATTCGGCCAAGTAAAGATGAAAAGCTCAAAAATATTGACGAGTTAAATTTGTCAAAAGCCCTTGAAATAAGTAAAAATAAGTTTGAGAAGCACCAAAAAATATACATTTGGGAGTTTATTGTCAAATGTTCTTTAAACTATCAAAGATTGGAAATTTCAAACAAACAGACTTAGAATTCAATCTATATTAACACTTCAGTTTCGCAGCTTTGGCCCTATTAATGTTAATAAGTTCTATGAGTTACCTGATTATGACCCAGATGAAAATTGCTCTCAACAAGACTTTTCCCAAATTAAAACTTTATTGTCTCAAATTAAGTGATGATCACTTTCAGGATATCAAGGATATATTGCCGTTAATTACATATTTAGGTGGTTATTGTTGTTATATTACGTTAAAAAAAAAACTAAAATATTACAGATATAAACAAAAATTGGTATACGCCGAGCAGCTTATTGTTGAAAACAGTTTTGATCTCATTAATAAATTAAATCGTGGAGGACTTTTATATCACCAAGAAAAACTCTGTTACTTACAAAATCTTTAATAAGTTAATAAATGAATTTGAAGAACATCATCAGAAAAAGATCGTTCATACTTCACTTAATTTTGTATTACTGTATTGTATAAGAACATGTTTCACATTTCAATGGATGCGCTAATCATAATGGAAAAGACGTTTTAATTTGTTAAAATTAATTATCAGTTATTATTACTTTTGACTTTTATGTCCAACTGAATATTTATTTCCTGTAATATTAGCTTTTATTACGAACTTTATAAATAGAAAGCCCTCAAATACTTCTGAACGATTTAAGTGTATTTTACTCGAAATCTGCAAGCCCTAGTCCTACAATGAACGTAAAGAAAATGTTTTTTTCTTCAAACGTCAGTAAATCCGTCATTACTCGACTGTGTAGGCGGCCGTGAAGTTTCATTTTTCCTCCGCCGGAGCTTTACTTTTCACTTTTCCGCCGGCGGAGGTAAAAGTGTTACCATAGCAACATAGATACAAACAAACAACAAAGCAAGCGTCAACAACTCAAGAATTATTAAACTAAAATTTGTATTTATCACTCAATTTGTGCACTGCATTTCTAAAAATCACTAATTTAGGAACAAATTGGTTATTAACTTAATCGAACTTACTCAATAACTGCTTATCAATACGGAATTAAAACGCAATCGGAGACGCAATTTTAAAAAAATAATTATTGTTGACAGTGTCCACTGACAGCTTTATGTTACATTACTATAGCAACGACCTGTGCCTATTCACCGACATCGGTCTAAGCCGCCTTGCAAACCAACTTATCTTTGATAATAATTATTATTATTACTATTAAAAAGAGATATTTTTGCATTAATTTGTCGACATTTGAAGAAAAAACAGCATATTTTATGTGGAGGAAAAGTTACTTTTCATGGCTTGCTCTCTATTACCAGCCTCACTCCGTTAGGCTGTTAAACACGAGCGCGCCATGAAAAGTATCACTTTTCTTCCATATAAAATAATATACTATTCTATAAAAAGTCAGCTAATCCACTAGTAAAAAAAATGCACCGAAAACGCACTCCAATTTCTTGTTTTGAACAGGATCCTTTCTATTTTATTTTTTGCATATTGGTATTCTGCTTTAAATTTAATTTTCAATTATGGGTTACAAGTTGGTATTTGCTTTAAAGATAGAGTTGCTGGAGCCGTTTTTCGAAAAAGCCAAATGACCGTTTTCTGAGGTCATCAATGACAAACTTATTTCAGTTTAACTATTTTTAGTATAAGGGACTGAATAACAGCAATGTCATACTATGATTTTTTTAATAAAAAATACGTAATTTTTTAATGCCTAACTCAACTGCTGTTTTAAATAGGACATGCAATATGTTAATTTAAGAGAAAAGCGGGCAAGATCTTAATCACCCTATAAATTAATATTTGTTCTGTGTTTTCACTCAATCTGCTGCTTTCATTTATATTATTTTTGTTATCCCGATTTATCTAATGTCAAATCTATTGTAAATATGACATATGTACTTCTCAGGTTATGAAGTTATCATAGACGATCTATGCGCATAGTATAGATTAAAGAGTTTGTTAAGATTTTCTGCGTCTTGCGTCTTGATGATCTTCATCAACAACTTTGCTGACATTGCATGCCATCATTTTCCTCTTTTCTAAATTCGTTTTTCTTGGCTCCTAGGTAAAATATGAAATATAAATACAACAGAACGGCTAAAAATACATATATTGAAAAAACGCTAAAGCAAACGGTTTATTGAAAACCAGAAAAGTATTCATGCTTTTGCAAAGAAATACTTTACGGAATTGGTACGGTACAATTATTGTTATATGTGTCGTGGTATTGGTTTCCCGAGATTTATCGTAAAGAACGCTTTAAGCCAGTTTTCGGTCAGGAAATAGAAAACAAGCTAAAATTCGTATTTTATGGGCCGTCTCCAGTTGACATAAGAATATTAGTTTATGTGTATACTGGTGCAAATAATGTGCCACATTCATTTAACATGTTTAAGAGAATGGCTAGAAAATTAGCTACAAGCTTTTATAAAAAAAAAGACGCATTTGTCGCTTAGGACACCGCAGTGTTGTTCCCATAGGGTATACTCTATATCCGCCGTATACCATTAAGCATTTTTTGGACATATTGCGTATACTCTCAACAAAACGCCGCCACTGGACATGATAATGATACACCAATAGAAGGTCATCTTTTTATCCGCGATGTCGCCGCGGCGCGGGCATCATTTTGGCCCCACCCATTTCCCCCTATTTTGTTTGGGTTAGTTTGGGTTAGTTTTTTATTAAAATCCTCTTTTGAAATGAGTTGGAAACAGGTCACACTTTTCAGCTTTTTCTCTGCAAGTCAAGCTAAGAAAAGAAATGTGAGGCTAGTAATGTCGATGCTGTTAGCGCTGGTCCCTCCATATCCTCACAGAAGGAGTCTTGCTGCTCGTTGCGATCAGGATATTTTATCAACATTTCAAAGTTGGCTTTCTTTGTGGACTAGTGAAGAGCTGACCGAGTTTTAGACAAAAAATCATTGGTTGTGTTGCAAAAATGGAAAACTAGGATGTAGTTTGTGTATAAAGGCAAAACTCAGCATCCAACATGGAAAATATATTTCGGATGGTTTATTTCGAATTTCGCCTGAGTGAGCTGACTTTAAAATCATGGCTGGAAATTATGGGAAAAACTGGTTTCTTCGAGAACTAAAATCAAACGGCACTCTGAAAGCAAATCACACATAATTGCGGAAAATATCTTGAAGAAGGGCGATGGAAAAGTTTTGGAAAAGATGTTCGAACATGTATCTGAAAAACTAATGGACTCCAATGTTAGACTTTTTAATAAAGTGTTCTGCATGGCAAAAAAGCCTTGCCCTTTTTTACAATTTCAAAGCGCTCTTAGGTTTGATTGAGCTAGATGAATTCAGAAACTATTGAGAAAGCCCTTTGGTCCTTAGAACGTTTGGGAATATCAAAGTCGTTCGCTTTGAAAAATTGGATTTGCAAGCGATGGTGCAAGTGTGATGACAGAAAAAGAAGCGGGAGTCGCTGCAAAGCTATGCGAAAAGATAACACACCTTTTTCTCTTGCACTCTTTATGTCATCGCGTCCAACTTTCAGTAAACTACGAAAGGATTGTTTTGGTGTTTCCCGTTTCCAAAGTTTCATGGACAAAATCTATGTATATTATTATCATAGCCCAAAGAACTTGACGAATTTAAAAGAAGCTTGCATGGAGGTAGGCATTGAAATGAAGAAGATAGGTTATGTCTTGAATGTAAGTTGGTCTGCAAGCAGTTTCCGAACTATAAAAGCTGAAATTCCAGAAACCTTCTAGTTATTCTTCAATCATCAAGTCGATACGACACGACCTTCGAGACTTGATATCCAAATTTCATACATGCTAGCGAGCCTTAAATTCTTATTGGCACTGGCGCCGCCGCTGGCTGGGATTTCGTTTTTCCGGGAATTGAGGAGCAATTTTCAGCAAGGTCAATAATTGTCTGGTCCGCCTCGGCCCTTTGTCTGTTACGTCACAAATTTTTTAGGTGGGCCCCATAAATTAGTCACAAGCGGCCTCACGATCTTTTGGTTTTTTTTTAACGATTTTAACGAATTTTGGGTGAAAAATGGACGTGGCACTCCAAAAATTTTCGGCGGATGCGCCTACGGCGGGCGACGCGACGCCTTTCTATGAGCAGCAAACACTTTTTCAACTTTTCATTTGGTAACCCTATCTTGCCCACCCCTGAAGCAGGAAAAATCCTGGCTACGCCCATGCACAGCAGTTAAGGTTCACTCTCTTGGCGCACTATACACAGCGGGGCCGCCATAAACTTACTCAACAATAGTTATTTATGTACCAAGGGTATTAAGTAGATGTTTATGCCCTGAGGGCGACAATGTTACAAACCCGAGGGCCTCTGGCCAGAGGGTTTATAAGTCGCCCGAGGGCGTACACATCTATTAATACTCGTGGTGCATACAAACTTTTATGTCATACTAGTTCGTTATTGCATTCACAATATGTAATTATTTAAAAAAATACGAATTCAATTCAATTAGTTGAGTCCATAAAGTGTACTTTATGCCCGCACGGGCCATAAAGCGGACTTTATGCCCGCACGGGCATAAAGTAATCCATTATGTAAATGGTATCTAAGGTATAAAAACACAATAATGTACTGGTATGACATAAATAGTATAATGGCTGTTGTGACCAATTCCAGCCAAAAATTTCGCCTAAAAAGTTTTAATAATAGGCTTTTGATTGAATCATCAAACTTATTATAAAGCTTGACATCCAGCAAAGTCCTATTTGACATGCTTAATCTATAACGCGGCGCGGCGGTAGAAATATATCGTCGCTTTCCTTGCAAAGGGGCTTATCTCATTACTGGTAGTATATTCCCTAAAAAATTGATGGGAACATCACTGGGACACCGGAGGCAACAAGTATGGCGAGAGTAGCTAGGTTTACAAAACTAAGGTCGATAGATTTTTTCATCTACTCAAGAAGGAAACAAAGAAAATTATTCCCTAAAAAGTTATAAAAAAAAATTGGAAGAATCAGAAAACAAAATCTATCGCTTCTGGGCATCATTAGTGCAGGGGAACCTTTATTCCGCCAATGTCAATCTATCCCAGAGTCCGAATGCTTCCCTATTTGTTTGTGGGTTCCTTCCCCGGCACCGTAGGGTTTGCCAATCCGCTGGCTGGAGTGATGCTAATTTTTTTCTTGACTACGTTAGATATCTCATAATACTACGGCGGCCATAGATAGTCGCCCTGTACTTCTTTTACTCGATGAACATGGTAGTCGCAAGTTATAAATTTATACCACGAAAATAAAATTACCTAACTATGCTATCATTTCCGTCTCATACTAGAAATACACTACAGTCTCTAGATGTGGGTGTTTTTGCACCTTTCAATACATATATGGTTAAAGAAATGGAGAAATGTATGGAGGATCACCTTGACGAAAGAATAACGATATATATTATTATACCTATCATAAAAGAAGCGTTCATCAATGCATTTTCACCTTGAAATATTTTAAAATCTGCTGTTTTTTCTTATCCAGTTATTGCAGATTATAATTATCTGGAGACCAAAAGACTACGGGCTCAATCTTTTTGCTACCTTTTGCATACGGCTAAGTTCATGATGAGTAAGTCATTGCCACTATTCGAAGTTTCGCTAACCAAAACTTCCACTGTGGCAGTGGATGATATGAACAAACTGGACCCTGAATAAATATTTTTTTTTTAAAGTTATTACATGTCAAAGCAATATTGAAGTATCATTACAAAATGCGATTGCACCTTCGCTATCTCTTGTTAAAAAAAAAACTAATATTTCTCCTTCGCCCTAGTCAAAGGTTTCGGAATGTAAAACAAAGGGCCGAAAACAGGAAGCTCCGAAGAATTGACTATGTCAGATCTCCATACAAAAATAATCTCCAATAAAAATCAGCCAGTAAATAGTCGCAAGTAGATAAAAGGCTGCGGTAAAACGGAAGATATTTAGTGATTATTTACAAAAAGAAAAAACAATAAAAAATTTCCGTTGTATGTAGACAGCGATGTAGAAATTGCCTATTTTGCAATGGACGGTATGGAGGGTATCGAGAAACTTAGGAAGACTGATTACAGTGCAATAAGTGTCATGACAATTGCAGTGATGTGTTAATGGAACAGGATCCTTTACTTGCGATTTACGTAGAAACTAATTCACTTACAGACTTGCCCGCAACTATCGGGGAAATTTGTTAATTGACCTTGTGTATTATATTTTTAGAAATAAAACCTATGTCTAAAATAATTTGGACTTTTCGTATAGGGAAATATATTGATAAAGGGACAATCTATATTTCCGTAAAATATGGACTTGATACTACTTACTCTTTGTATGTATTATTTCACAGGATCAAAGCTTAACATGTCGAACTTGCCCACTTTTTTAAAACAATATACACACTTACATTTTGAGGTTTGTCACTGATAACATTTCTCGAAGAATGCCTCTTAGAGCGTCATCATTAAAGTAAATATCAATTTGTGACTGTTAATAAAAAACAATTAAGTGAAAAGCCAATATGCACAAAAAATATACAGGGGGCTATTTCAAATAAAAAATTTTTAGCGCATTCCAGAGATTAGAGATTTTTTTTGTTAAAAATTAACAATTAGATCTGGATAATCCGATATAGCGATATATCAGATTTCGTGAAATGTTTTCAATATTTCGAAGTTAAATTTGATAATAAACTAAAGTTTAATAATTCTACTTATCGAAAAATTAATTTACACAATTGCATCAAGAATAAATTGTTATAAATTTCATATATTGCTCCACTGTTTTATATGGTGTAAATCAAAGAATATCAGACAGAGGCCAAATAAGCCAAAATAGAGCAAGGAGTATAATTATTATAAATAAATCCAAATATACAAAAAAATTATTATGGTTAGATGAGCTTAACTAGCTGTAACACAAAAGGTAGTATTTTATTTGGTCTATAGAAATATTTATTTATAAAATTGAACAGTTTAGTTAGCATTGCTCTACAAAATTAAATGCATACCTACTCATCCAGAAGTCAATTTACACACAGGCCTTTGTAAATTTAACGGTTCGAATAATATTAATATTAATAAGCCGCTAATACATTTTAACCCCATTTATTAAAAAATCTTAATGGAAATTGATATAGTAAATTATTTTAAGAATAATTATGTTGTAAGATTTGATATCCTACTACTAGAATTTAGCTCTCATTAAAAATTAATTAGTGAAAGTTCTTTTGGGGCATTTCTATATAATTTTTTGGGAGCTTATTGCCGTGAAGAACTGACCAAAATGAACATCAATGACATTAATTGCGAAAGTGCTTAAAATTTAGAATGTAGTGGAGTTTTATCGAAAGTACGCGGTTTTTCGTCAAAATCATAAGACTACTTTGTTTTAAATATCAAAGCCAAAAATGAGTAAGCCAAGTTGATGGACTTAATTCAATTGGAAGCTTAATAGCGAGGTACCTGAAGTTACCAAATCCCGAAGCCTTTATGAGTTTTGCTTTCGCTTATATACATATTTTCTATTAGTTCTAACCAACTAACAAGAACTATAAAATACAAAATTTATATTAATATTTTAGGGCTAAAGATAAAAAATATCTGCAAAAATTGTGTTGACATATTACGTCATAATTTAAAAATATTAACAAAATACAAGTAAAAAAAATCCATACACTAACAAGTAAGCAAAAAACTGCAATATATTCAGTTGCTCTTAATCAAGTAGTCATTTCTAGCTAAATTTAGAGAAATGAATTGTCTTAAGTTATTCTATAGTGAATTTAGGTAAGTGAAATAAATTGTGGAACTTACAATGCAGTTCAAAATATTGTAATTGATTTATGTAATGATAGAAAATCATTTAGAATTGAAGGGGAATTTTTAGAAAAAGGTACGCGACAGTTCACTACATTGTAAGCAAATATAAGTCAACTGGGGCTCAATTCTTCAAATTTGGTGAAAATTTTCACCAGGTGAAATTAAACTCGTTTCACCGAAACCATAGGCTACCGTATTCTTGAATTTTAATTGGTGAAATTTTTCACTAGTTATAAGGTGAACATATTCACCACCAATGAGGTGGTGAATATGGAAATTTTTGGGGCAGTTGTATATTACATTGGGCAGCATGCATTAAAAGATATCGTTTATATAGGTTTTGAATATTTAATTGTTCCAATTTAAACGTTATTTAAGTTTTTTTAAATAGGTGACAATGGAAAACGAACGAAAATAGGCGTCAAATAATAGGAAAAGTGGACCCCTATTGGGCTTTATCTGGTAAATTAAGTAAAAAGTGTTTTAGTTTACAAAACCCCATGTTAGAATTTTAGCAGAGCTTCTAAACCCTTTTCTTGAATGTCCAACAAGAAAATCAGCCTCGGACAAACAAAGCAAAGTAAGATCAAATAGCTCTACTAAATGTAGCCGAATACTTAATATTTTATAAGGTAAAGATAGGATGACATGGATATTATGGAAACAATAAGTGTTAGGAAGTTAATTAGGTATACTAGTTTTGCAATATGGTCATCTATAGTAGGACATTTACTGATTTTTCATTTTCGAAACATTTTAAACCAGTGTTAGTAGTTTTCATATTATGCATTTCTTGATCCTGGTAATTCAAGTACGTTTGACATTAAATTGCTATTATGGCGGTATTTCGAAAATTAAACATGAAACTAAAATTGGTTAACATCATCCAAGTGGCAATGAGAAAATAATTTTCTAAATATAAAATAATTTTCTAAATACATAAAAATAAAAACCACAAAATTACAATTAATATTTGCCACTGGATTTCAGTGGTATTTGCTCCAGGTACTGATTGATTTACATTTTTATGGAACTGAGTCCTATCAATTGGATACAGGTTACAACAAAACCAAAAAGTTAAGTTAGAAATCAAAAAGGCGGCTAAGTCTTTTCGATTTTCTTGGAAATTGATACCTCGTTTAAACGACATTTCGATGTCCAATAATGGTAACTTTAGTTTCACCATAAACGTTTTTACCCAGTAGTCAAGAATACGACTTCGTCGGGTGAAATCTATCTGGTGAAAATTTGTACTGGTGAAAATTTTCACCACGTTTCAAGAATTGAGCTCCTTGGTTGGTATAGGATTCAACCCCGCTGCTGTCACCATAAGAAATTAACTCCACATGAAGAGGCCCCCAGTATTGTTAAAGAAATAGTTAAAGATTCAAGAAAAGTTGCTGAAGAAATTAGAGAAGATTTTTCGAAAGACGTTTGTCCACTAACCGTGACAAACTGTTAACATAGGGCAGATAGACGTGCTGCCAGAAAAACAATGTTTATTTCGGAAGCTATAATCGGAGAAAACAGTTAAAGTTTGCCCATCAGCTTCATACCTCTCGACAATCTATAGATATTAATTCCGTCGAAAATTTGTAAGATGAACTAAAACAGTTGCAAATACAAATTTTCCAATAAGGAACAGTTAAAAAATAGAATAATAGACGAATGAAAAATAACTAGAAAGTTGGTTGCAAGCATATCAACAAGGCGATCATTTCTGTTAACTTAATATTGATTATTGTTAAGTATATGGAGA
The DNA here is from genome assembly GCA_016904865.1 of Pissodes strobi. NCBI lineage: Eukaryota > Metazoa > Arthropoda > Insecta > Coleoptera > Curculionidae > Pissodes > Pissodes strobi. Next base: position 9,611 of record JAEQML010059594.1, on the reverse strand, counting down.
CTTTTATGACTAAGTTTTTATTAATATTTTTAAATTATTCTGTAACATTTCAATAACATTTGTCGCGAAAATTTTTTATATTGTTTTTTATTGGTTAGGTCTGAAATTTTCAAGGCTGCCGGAGGTATAACTAAATATTAGGCTATAATGTATTATATTATATATAAGGTGTCCCAGCGACGAAATAAGGCAGTTTAAAGGCATTTTTTGTTTTAAAAACAAAAAACGGTCAAACACGTGAAGTTTCTTTTTGACGGAGAAATAATCTGCAAATATTTTTCAACCCCCAAGTTCAAGCTCCACTCGGGGGTTAGATGTACCCTTAAAATCTTAAATGGAATGAGGGGTCGAGTGGTAGCTTATTTGAAAGGCTATTAAAGCCTTCTGCTGTGTCATTTTTGGAATGTGGTTAAAAATTTCGTGCAAAATTGCGCCTACAATTGAAAAATAAACTTTCGTAAAAAAATGGAATCAGTATGAAATTATGGATACATGGTTAGACCTAAAGAAACGAATTCGCGTCGAAAATAAGAAAGCTAATTTTTACTATCTCAAGAATTTTGTTTTATTATTTGTTACTAAATAATACAGAATTTTTAATATTCTTTAGAACAACTAGTTTAATAAATGTTTAAAGTGAGCACCGCCTGCTTCCATGCAAGGATACAGGTTCTGCTCAAAGCGTTGTCGGACTTTTTTTTTAATTTCAAGTATTATCAGCTTGTTGGTACTCTATAATTCTTTGGCGTAAGACCTATACTGTCTCTGGTTGAGTGGCGTAAACTTTTGTTTTCAGATGCCGCCATAAAACAATAATCCAGGGGTGACAAATCCGGTGACCTAGCAGCCCATTCAATAAAGGGTCCCCTCCTTCCAATCCAGCGACCGGGAAATATCTCGTCAAGATACTGCCGCACACGTACAGCATAATGCGCAGGTGCTCCATCTTGTTGAAAGGCGGGGTGATTTTCGTCATAGTGATTTCCGTTATCAATTATCGCTGTTATCATGGAATTTATGGCGTTTTCCAAAAGTTCCCGATACATATTTCCATCCAGATTTCCAGGCAGAAGGAACGGACCAATAAGAAAGTAACCAAAGATTCCAGTCCACACATTCCATTTCTCAGGGTAATGAGTATGAACCTGTCTAAGATTAACATCAGACCAGTAACGACAGTTATGGCGATTTACATTACCTTTGAGGAAAAATTTACATTCGTCCGGAAAGCAAATGTTGTAAATAAGACGTGGATTAACAATGAGCATTTAACTTAGTCCTTCACAGAATTGTAAACGTCTGTCCTAGTCATCTTCGCTTAATTCTTGCACTAGCTAAAGTTTGTAAGTATGAAATTTGATGTACTTCCGTATTCTGTGAACACTACTCTTACTTATTCCTGAGCCTACGGTCAATTGGCTGACACCCATTCCTGGTTTGGCATGGAGTTGACCAAAAACTGCTACTTGCATCGCCTCATTGGTAACTATAGCATGTCGAACTTCCCGCTTTTTTCTAAAAACCCTTCCAGTTTCTCTAAGTTTAGCTACTAATTCTAGCACGTACTTTCTGTTGACATGTTTGCCTGGATACTCATCATTAAATAACTGTTCTATTGACACAATCATTTGTTAGGCCCAGAAAAAGTTTCTTCAACAATCTCTGCAGTAGAATAAATCATTGCTTAATTTCACAATATCAGTGACACCGATAAGCCGTAGACAATACTAAGTATAACAATCTAATGAGAAATTTTTCCAGTACTGCCCAGAAAGCAGATAAGATAGTATTAAAATCAAATTCTTGAGATAGTAAAATTTTATTTATATATTTTTTTCTTATTTTCGACGCTAACTCCTTTCTTTAGGTCTAACCATGTATCAATAATTTCATCCTGATTCCATTTTTTACGAAAGTTTATTTTTCAATTGTAGGAGCAATTTCCCACGAAATTTCCAAGTTGAAAAGAGGCTTTAATAACCTTTCAAAAAGAGGTACCGCTCGACTCCTCATTCCATTTAAGATTTTAAGGGTACATGTCACCCCCAAGTGGGGTTTGAACTTGGGGATTGGAAAATATTCGCAGATTATTCCCTCCTCTAAAACAAACTTCACGTGTTTGGCCCTTTTTTGCTTTTAAATCAAAAAATGCCTTGTCTTGCTTCGTTTTCTCTGGTACACCTTGTATATATTGTTTGTTAATCGTTAGCTCTGAAGAATTAATATTTGTTTTTCATAGTTTCAGTAAGCTGGTTAAAACTAATACAAATATGTATAGAAAGCTTGGAGATTTTTTAGATTGACTGTTTGTAATGTAAAGCGCCACGCGGAGAACGGAAATCTTCGACTATGACAGAAAGCTATCTAGAAGATGGAGGATTTAATCAATAATAGAACCAAAATTTAAAATAAAATTCTAAATTACGGCATGACAAATTCGGATTCTATCACATCTATTTCAATTACCCAGGACCATTTAATTCTCACATTCCGAGCCGCTCTAACTAACTCTGGAATAATTATCGTTTCATGTAGTGGATGAACAATAAATTAATATTAACATTATAAACAATAGCAATTCAAATAAATATTAGCTTATTTTTTATAAGAATAAATTCAATCAAAGTGGCAGAAATCGTGAAGGAAAAGAACTCCAAGTGCAACAACAAATAGTTGTTCACCGATTCCACCGCCACATCTTGCAAGAACCATTCAGGCACCCCCGAGACCGGTTTCTACCCTGTTAGGCGTCATCAGTCGGATTTAGCCTGAATGACTCTTGCAAAATGGGCAACTTAAATCAGTAAACCCGTCATCCGGACGACGGGTTCACTGATTTAAGTTGCCCATTTTGCAAGAGTCATTCAGGCTAAACCCGACTGATGACGCCTAACAGGGTAGAAACCGGTCTCGGGGGTGCCTGAATGGTTTCATGCAAGATGTGGCGGTGGAATCGGTGAACAGCTATTATTAAATTCAATTTTATCTTCTAGCTTTTTGACTCCTTGTATACTTCAATGGAAATCTGGCTCAGGCAAAAGTATTTTTTCTTCAAACGTCAGTAAATCCGTCATTACTTGACTGTGTAGGCGGCCGTGAAGTTTCGTTTTTCGTCCGCCGGAGCTTTACTTTTCACTCTTCCGCCGGCAGAGGTAAAAGTGTTGTCATAGCAACATAGATACTTATTAAACTAAAATTTGTATTTATCACTCAATTTGTCCACTGCATTTCTAAAAATCCCTAATTTAGGAACAAATTGGTTATTATTTAATCGAACTTACTCAATAACTGCTTATCAATACGGAATTAAAACGCAATCGAAGACGCGATTTTAAAAAAATAATTATTGTTGTCAGTGTCCACTGACAGCTTTATGTTACATTACTATAGCAACAACCTGTGCCTATTCACCGACACCGGTCTACGCCTTGCGAACCCACATCTTTAATAATTATTATTATTACTATTAAAAAGAGATGTTTTTGCACTAATTTGTCGACATCTGAAGAAAAAACAGCATATTTTATTTGGAGGAAAAGTTACTTTTCATGGCTTGCTCTCTATTAACAGCCTCACTCCGTTCGGCTGTTAAACACAAGCGCGCCATGAAAAGTATCACTTTTCCTCCATATAAAATAATATACTATTTCTTCACGCAGAAATTTTAATCAATAGTAGAATTTTTGAGAGATGAATATTAGAAAAATTACAGATTTATTGCACATTTACAATTAGGTAATAATGTGCAAAATATCCGGTACATTTGGACACAAAATATTTTCTACACACTATCATGGGAACGTAAATGTGTTACTTCATCATCCCCTGATATTAATGCGTAAGCATTGTAATTTTTTGATAGCTGTAGAATAGCTATTTACGATATAAGTGGAATATGAGATTTGTATGTGTGGGGTAATTGCATAAGAAGCTGTTATTATCATATTTTAGTAGTTTACCATAGCTTGTAAGTCTTCATCATTATATGCGTATTATTTCAGGATACGTGCGATAATTTCCATAAAATACAAGGCTGATATAAGTAATCACACGAATTTAATTCGATTTTTTCAAAGAAATCGTGAGGACTATCAAGCAAAAAAGTCAAAAGTATTTCGAAAAACGGATGTAAACAAATTTAAAAAAGCGGTTAATAAATAATTTTTGTATACGAAGGTTGCCTTAATTATTGTTGGATTGGCTGGAGCATGCAGAAGAAAATAATTGACAATTTAACTTCTAGACAATGCATAATTATGATAAAGGTGAATTTTATTTTCACACACACTAAAACCAAAATATTCGGGCACTTTTGTCACATTTGAACACATTGATGGTATAAATATGATTGAAATCATTGGCAGTTACATTACACTTCGTCGCACTAATGTTGGTCATTGTCGATTTTTCGTTCAATACAAAGGGGGTAATCCTATTAGACATATTGTTGGCATCAATAATTCTGGAAGTCTGCTGAAGAAATTTGCCTTACCTGAAACTAGAACACCCTAAAGAGTACACTGGGCACCTTTCCAGGGAATCCTCCACGTCACTGCTGGTAGTTTTGGGTGCAGATTTGTCAACAGTAAAGCATCATAGTGGTTGGCCTTCCAACACACTTGCCGGGGGTTAGGTACATTGAAAATTTAGTCATCAGGATTTTATTTGAAAGATTGCAAAGATTGTGTTAATAGTATTCATAACAAATAACTAAAATGTCAATATATTGTTACAAATTTAAATAGATTTTAACTTATACTTAATACTCTTTTCATGGACATAATTTGATTGATTGCAGTGAGATAAGAAATGCGCATACGGTAATGATCTCTTTATCACAGCCAAAATGAGTATGAAAAGGAGTTCTTATCTCACTAGCGTAGGTAAAAAATCTTTACGTTGACTTCACTGATCTAAACTAACATCATGATTTTGGCTGACAGAAGACCACCACGCGGCGATATGATACCTTATCTCACAAACGATGTTCAAATGCTCATTGGGTGTAGTTTTTAAAAATAATTCAGCTTAATTGTATGCTACATACTACGATAAAATAGTTTGTCCCATTTTCTACTACCGAGTATAAGAATGATATAAATTACTAACGAGCGCCTTTCCTTTTGAAACGTTCTGCAGTGTAAAATTTCAGAGGCAGCCCTGTTACATTTCTCCTCTTTCTCGTTAGTTGTTTAAAATAGTGTAGTATGTGTGTAATTTATGAGGCCAAGCAATTTTATATAGTTTACCTTTTAAGACCAGTGGTGAATCATTCCAATATAACTTTTTACTCCTTGAAATGGGTGGTAATAATTGATTTTTAGGTTGCTTGTGATAAAACCAAAAATATTATATAAACCTGCTCTCATTGCCTCTTAATAAAAAGGAATATTTTATTTATACAACAAAATTATTATTATTAGATGGTCAAACGACCGAGTGATTAAACGTCTGCTAATTTAATATTTGGTCATAATTCGTATTATAGAGCTTGGACAAACGATAAGGGGAATGGACTGGAATATAAAAACGATTTATAAGCAGATTATTCAAACCAAATTAGTGTTCTAAATGGTCTTACCTATTCAAGTAAGCACAAGAGAAAACTAATTAATTAAAGCAAAATTCAAACATGTAATTGAGAAAAGAATAAAGCAAGGTATAAAATTTTGGATTTAAAATTCTTGAAGGCAAAGTGAATAATTTCGTGGTAGAAACTAAGAGGAGCTTATCACTTGTTAAGTATATCCGAGGTATGTATACATTGAAAATGGAAGTTTAGGTATTACTTTTTTCTCCTCAATTGAATGGTTCGTGATATTACTCATTTGTCTTACAAATCTGGCAGAATCAGAATTTAGCTGCTGCGTTCTAAATTATATTTATTATAAATATGGGAAATCTAAAACATTCCAAAAAATCTTTTGTAGGAAACTGGTGCATACTTAAAGATAGCTTAACCCATCAGCGGCCACGGGGTCGAAAACAACCCACGAATAATAAAAATTGTTTACTTTTCTAACGATTTCGCAACTATGGGAATATTCGGCACTTGCCCTTCCTGACTCTCGCCAGCTCTCAGTTCTATAGCGACTACTCCGTGAATTATATGTTGAAATTGTTTTATAAACGCTTCTCTTTGGTCGGTTCTATTGTTTACAAACATGACCTCTAAAAACTACTGGTAAGTACGAACCAAATGCTGTTTTTGTTTTTATAATAATTGTTGTTATATATAAATATGCTATATCCTTAACATGACATTTTGTCAAATCGCAGTAATTCTAAACAATAATGTTTGTACATAACCCCAAAAATGTGTGGATCGTTATCGACACCTTGGGATTTGGAACTATACATTTTATCAGCTGAAGCCGAATTCCACTTTGAAAATGAGCACCAAACAGAGTGTTCAATTACACATACATCTTAAGAATGGGACAATGAAGATTACCTCCCCCTGCTCACGTACAGATGCTCTAAAGTCACAAAGGTAAGTTGGAAGAAGGATGATCTCCAGTCCAATATTTTAGAAAAGTTTACTACCTTACCTCCACCAATAACACTAAGTGCAGACAGTTCTCCATTGCAATCTTTTTAACTAATGTTAGCATTGGTTGGTATTGTGGCAGATCTGGTTAAATTTTCGAACGTGTATGCCCCAAAAAAACAAAAGGCAGAATTGTAATGTCTCTTTTAACGAAATGTACGTGTTTATTGGAATTTTGCTTGAATCTGGATATGACCCTTTACCAAGAAGACAAATGTATTGGGAAGAAAGCGAAGACGTCCACAAGAAGCTAGTGTCTCAAGCTATGCGACGTCGAAGAAATTTCAAGTATTTTCCATGCTGCCGACGACAACTTGCCCGAGGGTGATAAAGTTGGTAAAATTTGAGCTCTCATTGACAATATCAATAAAAAATTTCTGAGATACATGCCATTTGGCATGTAAGGAAAACCTATTTGCTTGTGTATAAAGCTTGGGTTGCTGCTCTAAAATCCAGATACTGCTGGCAATTTGCATTTTACCGGGGTAGAAAAAACAAAGAAGAAAAGCAGATAATGAGCCTTGGAGACTACGTGGTAACCAACTTCGCTGTGCTTTTGAAAGAAAATTATTCACTAAGATTTTCGTTTTTCTTCGATAATTTTTTTAGCCTAATTTGTAGTCTGTGGGAAAAAGGCTTTGGTGCTACAGGCACTGTACAGAAAATAGAATGGAAAATGCCCTCTAAAAAATCATACTGTTATGAAGAAATTGGTGTGAATTGGACGTGGACGTGGATGCAAATATCACAATCCCACTATTGTGATATTGTGCGTTGGAAACATGATAGCATAGTAACAATACTCTGAAATGAAAACGGAAGAGAGCCGATACAGAAGTACTTAAGATACTCAGCAAAGGAAAAGAATGAAATAGATATTTCCCAACCATTCGCTATAAAACGTTACAATCAATACATGGGAGGGGTGGATGAACTGGATAATCATGTTTCAAACTACAGAATAACAATGAGAGGCAAAAAGTGGTGCTTCCTATTATTTACCGGATATTTGACGTTTGCGCATGAAATGCATGAACTTTAGCCAGACAATATGGTTGTGCTAAAGATATAATTTGGAATTCCGGCGAGATATTACAACGGAAATTCTTTTTAAATATAGGTAGAAGTTATCTACTGCTGAAAGAAAACGATCTTTTGTAAGATCTCCCGAAACTTTTTCCAGCAGACACCTCATAGTAATTCAAGATGTAAGAAGGCGTTGCCAGAGATGTGAAAATAAAACCAATTAGTGGTGCGAAGCATGCGAAGTTCCACTTCACGATAAGTGCTTTTATGAATATTACAACTAAATTAGAATGGTTTTTCCAATTTTGTTACTTACATATTTTTTCAATAAATGTTTCCTGTCAGAGATCGATCTTTTACTTTAGGACGATCAGGAGGTCGATTGCGAACCCATATATAATTGGCCATATTTTTAGCAATAATAAAAAAATACTTAATTATACCTTCATTTTATTGCTAAACTGTATATGGTGTCACAAATCACCACCATTCTCTTCAATGCATATTTACTAGTACATTTTGGCATCACATATCGAAGAAAATAAGAAGTTAGTTTTGTCTTCACTTCAAATATTAATTTTCAGCTTTAGATTATTCGCAAACACTATGTTTTAAATAACCCTAGCGCAAAAATCTGATGTTAAAGATCCAGATATCTTGCTGGCCATGGAATGATACCATTCTTGAAATCAACCTCTTTGGAAAGAATTATCTTAAAATTCTTACCGCATGTTCCTGTTGAAATTAATTTTCAATTTCTTCTTGAACATGCGGTAGAGAATGTCTGCAACATTTGAACCTAGCGCACAACAAAATGCCGTTTGGCTATTATCTTCAAAAAATAAATTTCAATTATAGCACACCATATGATTATGGGGGAATTTCGCAGCAATTCTCTTGAGACCAGTCTCCAAACTGCTATTGATTTAGATCATCGTTGAGGTAAAAACGAACCGAACCTCGTCACTCATGCAAAGATTACTTTCGATATTTCGATAATTGTTATGAACAAAGAACAAAATTCAAGTCTCCTAGTTTTATCATTTATTTCCTGAGCTTTTTTGTTAAAGTGAGACTTCTTTAGGCGCGCTGTATCTTCAGAGTAAGTTGGTGGATGCCACGGTACGTGCCGTGGTGGATGCCTTACGAAAACATTACATTTTTGTGATACTTTTGCGAAATATACGACACGGCGGCGCAAGATGATCGAAAGTAAAGAGAGAGAGAGAGATATAGCGATGGTAAAGACCAAGAAGAAAGCTACACGGTACCACGGCGAGGCGAAGTCCACAGTTTAAATTATGCGATGGGTTAACCATCTCTTATCTTTTTCTCTTCCACGTCATCTGCGCCGATCTCGCCTATGTTTGATAAGAATCGATCGTTGAACGGTTTGATGTATATTATGTTCTATCATTTGTGCCAACGAATTTGCATAAAATAAAAATATTATTTTATTATTTAGCAGAAAATATGTAGCAAAATATAGGGAGTTTCACTTCTGGTGTGTAATCCACAAGTACACGACACATTTTTCTTATCTATCGCTCAGCCAAAATCAGAAAAGAAGCATGTTTTACGGCAGATATTTTTTTATGAGTAATAAAAATTGCATTTATTACCCTTCTTACGATAAATGCATTACAGGCAGACCTCGTTCGTCCACATAGGAATCTGTGTTCCCTATTTATGATCCTAAGCTGAAAGAGTCTTACGCTGAGGACACTGTTAGGCATTAATTTGACCCGAAATCACCTTTCAACTATGATAATTTAGTTATATTGAATATATTCCTCAAGTGGCCATTTTGACGACTATTAACATTTATAGCAAAGTCTCCAGTTAAAAATATCACGGTTTTAAATAGTAGATTAGTATTAATGAATACAGTGTGCCGAATCCTGTATAATGAAGATGCTGTAGTAAATAATATTACGAAGTATTAAAGACGAGTAAGCAAAGACCATAACTCTAACACCGTCTACTCACTGCCTTCAAGCAACAACTTCATAATGACCATTTTTGAAAAAAAAAT
>JAEQML010059593.1:0-28402 GCA_016904865.1 Pissodes strobi | reverse complement strand
GTATTTAAACTGAAATATTCTTGGGAATTAGGTTCATATTTGGAATCAAAACTATATTTTTAGGACGTTTCGCCTGAACATGGCAGGCTTTATCAACTGAATTTATTGATAATTTTTTCTATAATTGTTTGAATAGTTTTACATCTAAAAATTTGTGTATAAAGTATATGACGTTGATTGACATACAGTTACTAATCTAATAGATTAGTAACTGTATGTCATCACAAACATCCTCATACTTAACCTCGCACAAACACATAGCATCAAAACCTGACGCAATACGTCAGAGCATCCAGAATAATAATTGTTAACAAAAACAGATCCGAAACAGACAGCAAAGGCATTTGATATTGATTTACCATCAACCTACTGTACATTATCTAGATGCACTATGCTTGGGACACCAACTACATTTCGTCTACCATTCACATATCTCCAAAAAGACCTACCATATACGAATATAGTCCTGAAAAACTTACCCAAGAAAACACTTGTCCAGCTAATGCATATAGTTAACGCGGTAATCCGACTGCAACATTTCCCTCGATCCTGGAAGGTAGCGTGCGTCATTCATTTCCCTAAACCGGGAAAAGACCCAACCCTGCCATCCTCTTACCGCCCTATATCCCTGTTGAGCACCCTCGGGAAGGTAGCTGAAAGGCTTATCTTGTCGAGGGTTAACAGGATAGTAGAAGAGCTCAATATACTTCCGAACGAGCAATTTGGCTTTCGCGGGCAACATGGCACCGTCATGTTGGCCGCGAAAATAGCCACTGACATCTACAAGGGTTTTACTAACAAACAGTCGACAGCACTTTTGCTGCTCGACATCGAAAAGGCATTCGACAGGGTGTGGCACGATGGGCTGCTGTACAAACTGTTGGCAAAGTACAGCATGCCACTGTACTGGGTAGCGCTCATCGGGTCATACCTTGCCGGTCGCTCTTTTGTCACTCGAATTGGCCACCACAACTCGCGCAGTAGAAGATTGCTTGCGGGGGTGCCACAAGGTACAGTAATGTCGCCGCTACTCTTCAATCTTTTTATAGCAGATATTCCGTCTTGTCCTAATACCCAGAAAGCCCTTTTTGCAGACGACACGGCAATCTATTCCCTCGATCCTAAAGCGAAAGTGGCAAAATCTAACTTGGTCAAACACTTGAGTGTACTTATGCCCTATAACGAGAGATGGAAGGTCACCTTAAATGCAGCTAAGACTGAACTCATCGTGATAACACGTAAGAGGAAGGACGTCGACGTCACTCCTCTTGTAATGGGGAATAATGCAATACTACCAAAGACCCAAGTTAAATATCTTGGCATTATATTTGACAAAAAATTAAACTTTAGCAATCACTTTCGAGCTATTGCAGCTAAAAATGCCTATATCAAAAAAGGACTTAATATGTTGATAGCGGGCCGATCCTTTTTAAGCCCAGCTAATAAGCATATATTGTATAGAACAGTAATTAGGCCGGCTCTGTTCTACGGTGCTCCGGTCTGGTGTTCGGCGGCTAAAACTCATAAACGGAAACTCCAGGTGATCCAAAATTGTTACCTGCGACCGGCGTTTTCCTTAACTCTGAGAGACCGAGTCCGGACTGAGGACCTGCATGCTTGGGCAAAAATGGAGTACGTCGATGAATTCATTGACACCCTGGCATGCAGGTTTACGCCCGACAGATAAAAGGATCACTGCTTACAGCAAATATTGCCGACATTAGATACAACCCGGAGCGCCGTATAATACACGGCACGATCTATCGGGAAATTACCTTGTTCTATCAACAACTAATGCCTCCCTAGACTCAATTTCCCTAGGGCATATTAACTTACACCATAAAAATCGCATCTAATATCTAAAACCATGAACTAACTTTCGAAAACAGTCTATTTCTAACTTTTCAAATTTCACAAAGTATCAGAAGAGCAGGAGCACATCGCCCAACTGGGTAGTATGAGCGACCTGCCTCCTGATTGGCTAGCTCACCGTGTTCGGACACGGGGGCCGGGCCTGACAAGGGACATGCGAAGCATATAAATATGCAGCAGCAGTACCTTAGCCATTCATTTCAGCACATGCCACGGAAGCGTCCATGTCTCCGCAGTCGGACCGTGAAATTCGATTCATGCGACCTAATACTATTCAATTGCTACTGTAACAGACCTACGCCTAGTAAGCCTATACACACGTGTAAATACATCTTGTATATATATTCTGTATATATTTATTTTATGTTGTATAGTGTGCTTGTCCATTTTAACATTATGATTCCCTGCTCGAATCATGAGCAGTTTTAAACAGGGTTTTTCATTGTTTTTCCCTGTGTTTCCCCCAGGCAGTAACATTTACCCCATTTTACAAGCTTTTTCATCAACCAAGAGCTTTATGCAATTCTAAGAGTAATAACGGCTTTGAAGGGTCCGCCCAAAGAAAGCGAAAACAAAAAGCAGTACCACATAACCTAGTAAACTAAATAGGCTAAGATCAACCCCCACTAAGGGTGTCAGCTGCTGTTAGCAATGGCGTTGATCGAACAACGCCACGCACATAACATGCGCTTGTATTACTTGTTTATATAGACATATTTAGACTAGGCATGTAGTTATAACTTGTTAATAACTAAAATAAAGACAATTAATTAATTAGGATGGATTACGGGCAAAATGATTTCTTTCGGGTAGGTTAGATCTTTAGTAATTCGGACATTCAAGGGTATTTGCAGTATACTGAGCACTATTATGGGAACCTCCACATTTGTGACAACAATCGTTGGCCTTACAATGTTTTGCAACATGCCCAAATAAACAGCACTTTAAACAGGTTGCCACATTTGTATATTCTTGGACAAAAGCAGGACAGAGATCAAACACTAGATTGTTATTTCTAATGAGCCATTTGAACAGGGCTGGAGGAAATCCAATTCTCTTTAGTGCTGTTTCGGCAGTCTCTTTTTGTCACATATTTGAACTGATCATGCACATTTTCTCCAAAAGTGTGTAATATTTCAGTATTGTCAACAATAAACTCTCTTACAAATGTTTCAGGTGTATACCCTTTAAAAATACCTGTTATCATTATCATTGGATCAAAAGTTACAATGTGTTTAACTTCCATACTCTTATTGCAATGTTCCAGTCTTTCCTTTAATTGTCTTTGCTGAGCGGCATCATGACATTCTACTATGACACTTCCACTTGGTAAGGGCTCAATTCTCCTAAAATTGCCCTCAATGTCGGTTGATTTAAGATTTTCCTTTAATTCTTGCATAACTGTTCGGGAGTTCTTGGTTTCTGTATGCCTTATTATTGTCTCGTACTTTGTGACTTGGGGTGGGGGAGTTTTCCAATCAGGTATCTTAGTGTTTGAATTAGGATTATTTCTTGTAGAATCATGTTTTGTGACATCACTATAAAATGACGTCTCTCTATTTTTTAAGTTTAAAGAAAATGAATGAGTATCGCTGTTCTGAGAAATAATACCATTACTAGTTAATAATCCGATTTTAGTTTGAAGCTCGATATTGTCTTTCTCGGTTTGGCCTATTTTAAAAGCTAAGTTCGCTACGTGTACTGTAAACAAGTCACATGTGGTGTTTGTTATTTCAGGTTGGGGAATTAACTGAATACTCTTATGTATTCTCTCAAGAGCATCAAGTATCTCCTGTAAAATAGATTATGTAGGTCACTTGCATATATGTCTGGATTCCAAATTAGGCTTCCCAGCTTCCATTATTGGGGGACTTGTACTTGATCTCTGCCTCTTATGAGAGGACACATTAGAAGATACTTCTTCAAAAACTTCGTTTTCGCCTTTGTTTGCGGAATTGTGCTGCTCATTGCATGTTAACATTTGCTGGAGTGGAGTACGCAGAACTGAATTCCTTGGTTTAAAAATAAGGTCATTTGTCGCCAAATTAGCGATCTCCGTGCGAATACTCTCTATAATAAGGAAGTTTCGTGAAAAATTAAACTGATTATTTTTCATTGCAAACTATAGAACAGTGAAAAAAAATCGATACTTATTTTTTATTTCCTCTAAATATGGTTATTACGAGAGCTATGCCAGTTTTTAGTTTTGTATATATAGGTATACTAAGCATGGTGCGACGTAACAATTCCTGTGTATTGTGAAGTCATAAGCACATTTCAAGCCGTTGTATCTGCCTCATTTTTCGACTTATGAAAAAAAGAAAAACACATGTCCACTTATTTTTCATGGGTTATCGTAATAAGCAATAAAAAAAAATTGATAAAACTTCCCCATTCCACAGGTATTATTATTTGTATGAGACCCGGAATCTTGGCCGTTATCTGCTGTATTAACAAAACAATCAACAATCTGTTTTGAATTTTTTAGATCGACGCCAATAATTTGGCTTATATCTGCTTGGCTGAAATTCATTGTAGACTTCGTTTTTTGTCCAATAATGCATATTTTCTTTCAGATTTTTTTTCGTTATGTTTCTCGCCATCACTATCTAACTCCATTCTTAAAAGTACGCAATTAATTCACTGAAAACACAGCCGAAACCCACCATTATACGGAACGATAGGCAACACGATGCACGCGGATTTAGATGCACGCGGATTTAGATGGACGCGGATATTGTTGATGCACACCGATAATGTTAAAGAAGTAAAACTATTTCATACTTAATTACTAAGTTGGGATTTGAAACCTTCGGCAAAATGATTAAAATTAAACTTACAACCTACCTACCTAACTCTATATTATACTATTTGCTTATTCAAGAGAAACCAACAAAAAATCACTCCTAATAGTCACATTCGATCAACCAAGACAATGAAGTATACTGATTAGGCCCTCTGTCTCTATTTAACTTATTTTTACATTTAATAATTTCCATACTTTCGTGCTTAGTGTAGTTTTATTAATTTTTAAATATTTAACTGTATGGGAAGTATGTTTTTGTTCATGTTTTATTTGAAATCGGCTGCAAATCTGGCAATAATTAAAGGATAAAATTATTTTTTTATTAGGTGCAGGATAAATGTTTCTGTCAATTATTGTCAGCACCAATTAATTCATTATTTACTTGTAATCTCTACTAATTGTTGTGTCTTGATTAGTAAGAAATATTAGTTTAAAATTGATTTGTTTAAATTTGATATTTTATTCTCTATAATCAGTTGAGAATTATGCGCTCCTGATTCTATATTTTTTAAATTAACGCGCTCTTTTTGCTCGCTTGTATGCACCTCTAATTAAATTAAACGAACCGTCAAAAGTAAGATTTTTTAATTATTATATTCGCAGTGTATTGGGATCCATAGCACAGCTTATTTTTAATGTACGGTTGAATTTAAAGTGAGTTTTCGCTTCAAAATCCACGACAAATTCGTTCGAAGCCACGGCTATCGTCCTAAAAAAGACTGAATTTTCCGATTTTTATACAATTTTGCCATTTAAAATCGTTTTTAAACGGATTTTAGACGATAAAAGAGCATATTATTTTAAATTAAACGAACTGTCAAAAGTATTATTCAGATGCCCAGACGTTTAAAACAATAGTGAGTCATAGCCCTCTTCTAAAATTTACAAAATTTGGTTATTGACTTTCCCAAATCAAAGAATGTCGGCCCAAGATGACTAGGTAAATAAGCTGTGTCCATATGTTGATGTTATTCCTGGTGGCATTAGATTTTCGTGTCGAATTTGCCAGTAAGTATTATTAAAGAATCATAACTAATATTATAGATACGAATGTGTTTGTTTCTTACGCTTTCACGCATAAACTGTTCCGATCATCATGAAATTTTGTACAGATATTTTCAAGAATATAGTAAAGAACATAGGATACTTTTAGCTCTTACCCGCGGCTTCGTTCGCGTTGATTTTTTATTATTTTAAACTTTGTTATTCAACCTAATTTTTATTCTATGAACAAGCTAAAACGTACAGGCAACGGCCATAGCACGTTGAAAATACCAGTTCTTGTCCGATCATTGAAGTTAAGTACATCGGTCGTGGTTAGTACTTGGATGGGTGACCGCTTGGGAACACAACGTGCTGCTGTCATTTTGTTACAACCGATGTCGTTATAGGATATGTTTACACATCAGTGTCTCGAGTACTAGCAGACTCGCTCAATTTTTTTTTTCATTTTCGACATATTTTCAAAAAACTAAAAAAATATTTGTTTAGAAGTAATTTTTAAATTTTTATTTGTACGTACTATATTTTTTCGACAAATTATAGTACAGAGTACAGTCGTCTTTTTATTATGCTGTGTAACTTGGTTGTTGTTTTTTAATTGTTCTTTGTTGTTTGTAATGTTCATTGTAATCCGCAATATTATCTATTTTAATCCTGTTATGATATGAATGTTAAGTGTACGAGAGAAAAGCACAATTTTGGTAAGTTTCATGAATTTTTGTTTTTTTTAACAAGAAATAATGATTTTATGACTGCATATGCATTACATATTTTATCATTAAAAACCCTTTCTGTTATTTCATTTCGTTAACCCGTTTTTTTGTGTTGTGTGTCGTTTGTTTATTTATTTATTTATATTTTATTAAACAAAGGTAGTACTTAAGCAAGGTTTTGTTTTTGGGACTTAAGGCTCTTGTTTCGTTTTTTTTTTTATCAAATTGTAAAATGGAAGTAAATATTCTAACCTCCTCTTAACAGAGCCCCGATGATGAGTTAATATAATTTGAAACGTTGGGAAGCAATAATAATTGGTTTTCTTCATACCTGACTAATACTCCTATAAACACCACTTAAATTATACATTTTGGTCACCATCTTTACTGGTTTTTTGAAAATATCTCGACAACGAAAAAAGATGGAATCATTAATTAAGCAGCACTGAACTAGAAACTAAATAGCATACAACTTTTTCCATTAAACCTATTTTCTAGCACTTGTAGTTGTCAAGTTCCCAATCCTATAATGAGTGAAGAAAAGTACACTTTATCGCACGCGAGTAGGTAAAATTGTTAACGAATTTGCCATTTGCTGAGAAATGCGTAAAACTGATGTGCAGTTCTTCATTGAGCAATAATAATTTTGGTTTATTTCAAACCCCAGCTAACGGGCCTGCTATGAATCGATTTTTATAAAAGGACCTAAAATCCAGTGACTGATATAAATTTTTTCAAACTTAGGACATTTTATTATAGGAAAATATTCAAAAAAATTGTCAGAATAACTGCATCAGATTATCAAGAGAGATAAATATCTACATTTCAACTCAATTATGAGCAACCATGTATTAAGAAATGAAATGCACATTTAAATAAAATAGTTCTTGTGTTAACGCCGCAATTTACAACTGTAAATACACAGGATGTTTCAATCAAGGATTCCTTATTAAATCTTTGGTTTCAATATTACACGAACAAACTTAAACAAGTGATTCCTTAACTCGAAATGTTTTTTTTGAGTAATTTTACTTAAAAAAATTATCTGATCTACTATATAGTTAAAATTTGTCGCTGTGGTACTAAATATTGAAAAACTAAAATTTTCATGCTGACAAATACTATCCCTTTCTTGAAATCTTAATTTACCTTAAAGGACTTGAAAAACTTTTTTATTATTTTCTTTGTAAAAATTGCCTCCAGTAAAAATCTACCAAAAAAGTGCAAGACTTGCAAGAGTCTTGGAGCAAGACCAAGACCAAGACTGAACCCTGCAAAACCAAGACCACTTATTAGACTGCAAGACCAAGACCACATATGCAAGACCAAGACTAACCCGGTCTTGGTCTTGCATTTGCTCATCACTACAAAGGAGTGCCAATAGAGACATGGCAACATCATTTTAAAGAGCTTTACGATGCTGAAGAAACGCTGAATATAAACGAATACGAAACAGATATAAGTGATACAGTCACTGACGAAGAGATAGAAGCAAAACTCAAGAAATTAAAAAACAGAAAATCACCCGGGCCGGACGGCATCCCCAACGAGCTTTTAAAATATGGAGGCCCCGAACTTGCAAGGAAACTATCGCAACTATTTAACGAAATCTTAAACGAAACGGAAACACCAGATGAATGGCATAACAGCATCACCATACCCATATTTAAGAAGGAACTAAAAACCTGCCCACAAAACTATAGAGGAATAACCCTCTTAAATACAGCAATGAAATTACGCGTATTCTCAAGGACAAACTGGAAACGCAAATTAAGAATGCTGAAGAACAACAGGGCTTCCAATAACAGACGCAGTATTCATAATAAAATAAATAAAAGAAAAGGCTATAAAGTACAGTATGCCAGCGTATATTTGCTTCATTGAAATAACAATGGCGTTTGGCAGGGTTCGTTTGGGAGACATTCTACATATATTAATAGAAAATAAGGCACCGGCGAACATAACAAAGATAATCCATAACCTAAATAACAATAACGTAACAAAGGTTAAAGCAGGAGGTCAATTCACTGAAAACATCCCAACACCGGGAGGAATTAGACAGGGTGACAGCCTAAGTCCCTTTTTGTTTAATCTTCTCATGGATAAAATTATAAATAAAGTAACAGATCTTAACCTCGGATTGGTATGGTGTGTTACGCCGATGATGCAGCAATTATTGCCGAATCAGAAAACGACCTACAGAGACAACTCTCCCAGTTCTTCCAAGTAAGCCGCCAACTTAATATGAACATTTCTATCCACAAAACCAAATGTATGACAATCGCGAAAGATCCGCTCAGATGTAAGCTAGTGGTGGAGGACAATCCCATAGAACAGGTGATGCAATTCAGATATCTGGGCATGGACATATCAAGCACCCACGACCCAGTTAAAGACCTGAGGAGCCAGATTACGATGCGCACTATCAGGATGCCTACGATATATAGTCTGGTCAAACCCGTACATGCGCAAAGATAGCAAAATTAGAATCTACAAGGCTTGTATCAGACCGATCATGACGTACGGTACAGAAGTCCGCGAAGACACCAACAAGACGAAACACATGCTAAGGGTGGCCGAAATGAAAACACTGAGAACAATAGTGGGGAAAACAAGAAGAGACATAGTAAGAAACATAGATATCAGAGAACAATGCGAAATACAAGATATTGTGAGATGGGGAAGACAACGTAAGAAGCAATGGTACAAACATGTAAGAAGGATGGACGAGAACAGACTTCCGCAAATAGTCCTAGAAAACAACCCGCCCGGCTCAAGACCTCCCGGGAGGCCACCTAAAAGATGGAGAGAGATAGTTGGCAATCTACCTCTCAGGAAAAGATGCAGAGGCAGCTTCAGAATTAACAGATCGACAGATCTCCAAGAAGTAGAAGAAGAAGAAGAAGCCTGCTTATATTAATAATTATGTAGATGAAACAATACCATTAATGATATAAAGTCATTACAAGTGTTTTCCTCCTGCTCATATCTTGGCACATAGAGCCATGTCTGTGTTATAAGTATTGACTATATTTTGGCGATGTAGAATCAGAAATTAATACTTTTTTGATGAATGAAGTGGGTTTTCTTTTAAAATACACGTCTAAGTAAAAGCTGCGCCATGTTAAAACCCATATTGTTTGTGGCCATCTTAAATAGTACTATAAGTATAAACTTCATTTAATATTTAAATAATAGAATCAAGATTTTGATCTAATATTTTAACAGTAATATTTTGTCTATAGCTTTCATTATAACTGGAACATAAATAATATTTTGTGAACTTTAAATAATTTTAAACCCTGGCGGAATGCTAGGGAAAAATGTATGTATGATATGGACAGGTTTTCCGTTCAACAACACTGCAAGCTATATAAATGGAATTAACTTTTATAATTTCAGCTAGATTGTCTGATAATTTACTGTTTCCAACACCTTTAATAGCTTGGCTTTTGAATCCTAAAATCTTTCCAATAGTTCCATCTTTAAAAATAATATCTACAGTAGGTTTAATTACAGATTGTAGAATGTTACGATTAGCAAATTCTCAAGTAGGGGAGTGTGGACCGGTTACTGTGAATGTCAGGCTATGATGGCTTAAGAATATTGAAACGCCCGAGAAACGTTCCAATATTTTTGACACTGCGGGTGAGATTTCTCTTGGGTTATACTTTTCAAGAGCAAGTACGTCGAACTGATTTTAAAGCGGAATAATTCAGCTGGATTTATAGATTGACAGCATAGAGCATAGCATAATTACATTACACTTAAATTTTGTACTGTTTAAAAATTATTTTTAAAGAATTTTCTGGTTTGTTTAATTAATTTTGACTAGATTTGTAAGATTTGTCTGATAATTAATTTTTGATGTGTAAACATCTTAAGCGGCGCGGCGGTATGAGGGTAAATCTCGGGAAAATGGACGGAAGTGTGTAAGGGGATGTGACATCATAACACATGCGCAGTGATTAGTGCGCAGCTACTTCAGCGCTTCCTTGTAAAACGTGTTATTTCTAACGCCAGAATATAGGCAACCAATTCCAAACAAGTGGTTGCCTATATTCAGGCGTCACGAAGACGAAATATAGTCTTTACGAGGGCTGCTCAAATATTTGTGAAGCATACAAAATACCAAGGGGTTTAAAAATATATCCAGTTAAAAGCTATTGAAGCAATATATTAAATTACACAACCGATGTCGATATAGGATATGTTTACACATCAGTGTCTCGAGTACTTGCAGACTCGCTCATTTTTTTTATTATTTATTTACCATTAGCATATATCAAGCAATACTGGTACAAGTCATTGCAAAAATATGAACTAAAATAATATCAATATAGGAAAAGTATACACACGCACACCATATACACAAGATGAGCTACGAAGCTCATGATATAAAACACTAGTAATATAAGTAAAATGTAAACGAAAATAACCAGCAAAATTGTTTCATATCATCATATGTATAACTAGTGACTCGATGGAATATGTAGTGTATAATCTGCATCATCATCGAGAAAATTATTCTTTTTTTTTCGAGGGGTTAACTGCTGCTGCTTTATGTGTGGGCTTCGCTGGACGGCAATCACCCAGAAACTTGGTTTGAGATGCTTTCGAGGGGTTAAGTGTTGCTGAGGGGGAATCTAAATCAAACTTTTCTTCTGCTCTTGGATTCTTGTTTTCGAGTTGTGTTTTGCTTCCATTTGGTTTCTTGAGGTTATTAAAAGTATTATTTTTCTTTAATCAGTATTACTGTTTTGAAAAATACCTTGGAAATTTTAAGTTCTTGTCTATATAGAATCTTATTCGACAATATTAACTTTTCTATGTCTGATTCAATAGTCAGGCCACAGAACTCTAGGATACTTCAAACAGTTTGTTCAAAATATTCGTCTGGTCTGTAGTAATTGGCTTTGAAAACATTAAAATAATAAGTTTCTGCCTCCAATGTGGGAATTGAGTGATTAGGTGTGCATCAGGCATAGTTAAATGTATATCATGCGATGCGCTTTCTGTGTAATAATATAAAAGAAAAACCGAGTAAAAGATGTTAAATGCTCGTGGAGATATGACGAATTCGATTAGTATTAGTGTACAGGGTGGCCCGTTTAAGAGGGGCCTATACCTTATCTCGAAAATTACGGGGATTGGAAAAAAAATTTAAATACAAAAGTTGCTCCTAGTAAAATGATCTTTATTTTTTTTGTGTTGTTTTAATCGTCACTTTTTTATATACAGGATGGTCAAAGAAAGTTACACTTTTTTAAATGAAACACCCTATATTTTATTGCATTTTTGGATTCTTCTTAAAATTCTAAGCATATTTGATGTATGATGTTATACCTCTAGAGTTAGTAGTTTCACAGATATAAACAGTTGAAAATCGGTACTTTGACTACTTTTCACCTTGGTAGCAAGAAGACCATTAGAGATGGAGTAAAATTAATTTCACATTCCTATCTTAACTTTTCAAGAGCTATTTGACGGTACTAATTGGCAGGTGGTACCATGGGTACCAAATCTGGTACCTCTACAGGTACCATCAGTTAGCACCATCAGATAGCTCTGGGAAAGTTAAGATAGAAATGTGGAATTCATTTTACTCCATCTTTAATGGTCTTCCTGCTACCAAGGTGAAAAGTAGCCAAAGTACCGATTTTCAACTGTTTATAACTGTGAAACTACTAATTCTAGAGGTATAACATCATACAACAAATATGCTTAGAATTTTAAGTAGAATCCAAAAATGTAATAAAGTATAGGGTGTTTCATTTAAAAAAGTGTAACTTTCTTTGACCATCCTGTATATAAAAAAGTGACGATTAAAACAATACAAAAAAAATAAAGATCATTTTATTAGGAACAACTTTTGTATTTAAATTTTTTTTCCAACCCCCGTAGTTTTCGAGATAAGGTATAAGCCCCTCTTAAACGGGCCACCCTGTACACTTACCGAATTCGACCAACTAACCATAGCTGAAACAATTAACCAGCAGGTCGGAGGGCAAGGCCCCGCAGCAAGCTGTAAAGTGAGCGCGCAATTTGCCCGCTGCTTAATTAACCGGAGAAAGGTTCATTGGGCGCCACCGAGTTCATTACGGACCAAACTGGGGATCCCCGCGTTATTCTTGGAACCTACTGCAAGACCACTCTCCCCAGTAAACCTAGCCGGTTAGAAGCGCAAACAAAAAAAGAATACCACCACCTATTCGTTAGCAAAATTAAGATTAATAAATTGAACACTTCCGCGGTTGAGCCAAATAAAACACGCCACAATTTCGATACTATCTCTTTATTCGAAAAATAACCAAAACGGCAACAAGAATAACCAAGAATAGGGATAATAAATATGTATAAATTGAAATTAGAGGTTCTATAATATTTATAAATATTAAGGTACTGCTCCGACAATTGTAGTCAATTTAAACTAAAAACTATCTAATAACAATGAAATTATAACAAAGAAAATATAAGGTTTCTCAGTGGTTGACCAAAACTCTATGTTAGGTGATAATTCAGAAATAAAGATGACTTAGGCAACACCTATAAGTGCCTAAGTGCCCCGGAGAGAAATAGGGGAAAATAAAAAAACTTGAGTTTTGTCTACCGCGCGGGATCCGTGATCGCAGAGATAAGGTGGGCGCAAGTACTACAAGGGTAAAGGTGCAAACTTAAGAGTGGCAGTTATTTAAAAAAAATAATTAAAAACTAAAATTGTCTATCACTTAACTTTCTCGGAAGTAAGTTCCACCGTCAGGTGAACACGGACAGCTGGCTCCGGACCCTCAGTTCTCGCCAGAGTGAACCACACAAATGGACAATCAAATTTCGCCAGGTAAGTCAAAGTCAAAGTCAAAAATAGCTTTATTGATTCAAGTTTATACAACTTATGATCAAAGCATCTTAACCTAAGTACAGATGGTCCATAAAAAACCACCAATAATCATAAAATAACACATAAAAGTGATTTAAAATCTGCAAAAGGCATAATTAAAATATTCTAAAATATAACCCAATAAACATTACCTACTCTAAATATTTAAAAAAAATACACTTAAATAAAAGATATATGCAGAAAACAATTCATTGTGACAATAAATAAAATATAAAAATAAAACACATACAAGTAAACACACAATCACTAAACAAAAGAGTCGTTATAATACTCGGACACTGAATAATAAGCCTTTGATATTAATAAGTTTTTCACCTCTCTCCTAAAATGCTCTTTGTTTGTGATTCTTCTAACAATTAATGGCAAATGATTAAAGAGCTTTTTGCTATCATATATAATAGATCTTTTAGTTAGAGAAGAGGAGGGTATGGGTAGAGACATTATATGAGAAGCACGAGTATTATAAGCACGAGCGGAGCCAACTTCTAATCCAAACTTTACATGCATGAGGCACACTGATTCCAAGATATATATGCACGCCAAAGTTAAAATTCTCTGTTGAATAAAGTGAGGTCCGCAAGAGTCTCTAAACCCAATATTACACAAGAATCTAATAGCTCGCTTTTGCAGAACAAACACCATATTGAACAACTGATCAGTACAGGAACCCCAAAAACATACACCATAACGCAACTGAGAGTCGATCAGCGCAAAATATACATTCCTCGCCATAATACCATCCAACTCTCGAGCAACCGTTCTTAATGCGTAACATGCACTAGAGAGTTTCTTATTTAAATTAAGAATATGTGGTTCAAACCTTAATTTACAATCTATATATAATCCCAAGAACTTTACAACCTGTAAATTTTGTATAGACTCAGAATCTAAAGATATGTGATTTATTTGGCATTTGAAGCATATAATATTTGTTTTCGAAACATTAAGTGTTAAATAGTTTGAATCACACCATTCTTTTATTTTGACAATGTCTCCGCTGACACAGCTCTGCAAACGATCGGGATCAATGTCACGCCACAAAATGGTCGTATCGTCAGCAAACATCGTGAATACCCCAGATATATTCAACTTTGACAAATCATTAACATATAATAAGAACAGTAAAGGACCCAATACAGAGCCTTGAGGAACACCAGATGTAATTTCTTTTTGGCTGGATCTTTCGTTGTTGAATAACACTGCCTGCCGACGGTCTGAGAGATAAGAAGATATCCAAGTTAATGACGTGCCTCTGAATCCATAAACCTCAAGTTTGCTCAGCAGTACTCTATGATCCACGCAATCGAAAGCCTTGGTAAGATCACAGAATACCGCTGCAGCGACCTCGCCATCATTTAGCCCCATATACACGTCCTTAAGAAGGCTAAACATGGCATCATTAGTGTTTCTCGAAGCCTGAAAGCCAAATTGAACATTACTCAATAGGTCCTGTCTGTTGATGAAGCTGACCATACGCGTTTTAAAAAGCTTTTCAACGACCTTTGACAGGGTTGAAAGCAATGAGATTGGTCTGAAATTTGAGGCGGTTTCACAATCTCCACCTTTAAATAGTGGGATAACTGTAGCCAGCTTTAGAGAAAGAGGAAAAGTACCTGATTGAAAGGAGTTGTTTATTGCTTCCGCAAGTATTTGTAATACCGGATCAGGAAGCCTTGAAAGAATATTTAAAGAAATGCCATCCGAACCAGAAGCATTCCTATTTGTAATTTGCCTGAAAATACTCCTAATCTCATCAGCATCTGCAGGATAGAAGTAAAATGTATCATTAGTTGAGATATCATTTAAAAAGCTTAACGCATTAACTTTTGGATCGATATTGGCAGATAATGTGGATGATACTGAACAATAAAATGAATTCAATTGCCCAGCAGTCAGACTCGAGCTAGGAGATGAAACATTTCTACCACCTAACTCATTCACAATTTTCCAGCTTTCCTTCTGCCTGTTCTTTGACTGATTAATTCTGTTCGAAAAATAAGTTTGTTTAGCTAATCTAATTAGTTTTCTATACAGACTACGATATTTGTTGAAATATAACATAAAGGGGACACTGTAGAAGAAATACTTTCGAAGCATATGCAACGAGCGCATATTCCGCGCCGATACTTTAAGTCCTTTTGTGAACCACGATTTTTTATGTTTTTTCTTAATGGTTTTCAGAGGGAAAGCTGTATTGAAATTTTCCGATAACAAATCATGGAATTTGGCCAGAGGGTCAGTTGAAGCCTGTACAACACTCCAGTCAGAACGCGTACATTGTTGGGAGAACCTCTCATAGTTTTTTTGCGTAAAAAGTCTGCCCCTTTTTTTAATATTTTTAGGTTTGCTTTTTCCAATTTTAAATCTACACAGAACTGCCTCATGATCCGATAAGCCTGCATTTAAAACAGAACAATCCACAAATTGCTCAATTCGATTTGTGCACACATAGTCAATGATTGTTTCTGATGACTTAGTAATACGAGTTGGACTCTCAACATGCATAGTTAAATTATAAGAATCTAATAAGTTTGATATTAAGTGAGAATGCATTTCAGTTTTATCAAGAAAATTTATGTTGAAATCGCCCGTCAAAATAATCCACCCACTCAAAGGAAATCCCGCAAGAAGCTGCTCCAATCTAGAT
Organism: Pissodes strobi; assembly: GCA_016904865.1. Lineage (NCBI taxonomy): Eukaryota > Metazoa > Arthropoda > Insecta > Coleoptera > Curculionidae > Pissodes > Pissodes strobi. Next base: position 12,464 of record JAEQML010059593.1, on the reverse strand, counting down.
AAAAATATTTGAACATCAGTATTAGGTGGTCTGTATAGACAAATAATATAAGCATTCAACCTTGGCATGCATACTATTGAAAACTCAAACTGTCGTTCAACAATCATAAAATTAAATTTGTCAAAATTAACAAACAAAGAATCATCCATCAAGGAACTATGAACCATAATCAGTGTACCTCCATGGACAAACTCAGATCTAGAGTATCTTGATAAGACACTATAATTTGGAATAGTTATCGGCTCATCACACCCCAGCCAGTGCTCTGTTAAAAGTAGCAAACCCGGACACCCAAAACTATCTATACAAAGAAGCAACTCATCAATTTTATTTCTAACTGACTGCATATTAAGTAACATCATGGAAACAATGTTATTTTTCTTAACCCTAAAAAACAATTCCGATCAACTGTCAAATCGATCTTGGACGCAACAGAGACATCCTGTTCAATATCCTGGACTATCTGAATTTGTTTTAAATTACTAACTGGTTTTCGATATTTAAAGTTAAAAATTGATTCTTTTATATGCTTTGCTAACTTATATAATCCTAAATTATTCAGGTAACAACTGTTGATTTTACAATCACTAAATATAAACTTATCTCTAAGGTCAAGCAGTTCTACATTGATAGAAAAACGTTTCAGGTTAGATACAGTCTTACAAATTTGGTTATTTACATACTGTATATCACAAGACGAAACATTGTCTTCATAGTTAACAGGTATAGAACACACAATTAAGTTGGTATAAAAACATGCATTTGCTAAGGAGGTAATATCGTTAATATGAATTTTTACGTCGTTCAAACCCGCTAAAACAATGACATAATCAGATTCTGTGAAGTCACTTAAAGAATGATCAATGTTAGATACAACATCCTTAAATCTTGCATACGGTTTACATATAACTTGCACACAAAATTGATTACCAAGAAGACGATTAAGAGGATTTAAAAGCTTTTTGCCGTAATCGTCCGTCAGTACGAGCACTCTGCGCGATTTCTCAGTCACTCTATTATTTGCTAACACTTTACTATTCTGTTTGAAAGTTTGGGTCCCTTGATCAACAGAAATGGCTTTTACTGCTACAGCTTCACGACCTTTCTTTAATTTAAATAATTCTAAACTTGCTTTCTTCAACTCGTTAACATATACCTCATTTTCCTTAGACAATGTTTCTATAGTAGTCAACATATTATCCTTAATTTGATTTATCTCTTTCAAGTCATTCGACAACTTCAATACTTTAGTTTCCAAATCTTCAATGTTCTCCAGTAGATTCCTATTCTTATTTAGTAGTTGCAAAATCTCATTATTCAGTTTTAATATTTCATGTTTTTGTTTATCAATTTGATCAACATAATCCTTTTCAGTACTAAATTTCTCAACATTGTCTTCTTTTCTTGCATCATTTGATGTTCACGACCTTTCTTTAATTTAAATAATTCTAAACTTGCTTTCTTCAACTCGTTAACATATACCTCATTTTCCTTAGACAATGTTTCTATAGTAGTCAACATATTATCCTTAATTTGATTTATCTCTTTCAAGTCATTCGACAACTTCAATACTTTAGTTTCCAAATCTTCAATGTTCTCCAGTAGATTCCTATTCTTATTTAGTAGTTGCAAAATCTCATTATTCAGTTTTAATATTTCATGTTTTTGTTTATCAATTTGATCAACATAATCCTTTTCAGTACTAAATTTCTCAACATTGCCTTCTTTTCTTGCATCATTTGATGTTACGCTACAAATTTCAATTCCTTGTCGGTTCCTGATTGTCATTAGCTCATCTTTCATGTCACTGATTTCAAGAGAATAGCTCTTCTTTTCTGCTTCCAGTACTTGTATTGATGTAATAATTTCTTTGTTCAGAACATGTAATTCACCAATTTCATTCTTCCAAGACTTAGTATGTTCAATTTGTTCCTGTTGTTCCCTTTCAAGAGTGTTTATCGTGCTGATTAAGTCTTTATTTAAAGTATTAAGGTCATTAATCCTGCAACCAGAATCATATTTGTCTGTATTAAGTGATTTTATTTGTAGCACTAGATCTTTTTTTTTTGTTTCTAAAGCCTCAATTTCCTTGCGTAACCCATCGTTTTGTGTATTAAGACTATCAATAAGTGACGAAAACTTTTTTTCTGCCTCTGAGACATCATTCTCGAACACCTGGCTGTTCCTCTTCAGTCTTTTAATGTATATGTCTCTTTCCTTCAGTTCCTTAGTTAGAGCTTCGATCTTCTTTAACTTTTCATCCTCATCATTTTCCTTTTCATTGGAAATAACTTGACAACCCTCTGAACATAAAATCCTAAATCCACCCAACTTTACTATATCTGGTATTCTCTCCATACAGCTGGGGTGAAATACCGAGTTGCAGGCGACACAGATAAAATTTGAGAAGTCTTTATTCTTGCAACATTTAAAATTACGATTCATTTTTATAAAAAACTTCTAGATTTCCAGGTCACAACGTCGCAATTTGCAAAGTTTCAAATATTTAGCAAAATGTTCGTAACATTTTACCGTTCCCGTTGGTATAGCGGAGACGTTATAAACACTCTATGCTAAAACTCACCAGTCTCGTCGTGCTCAAAGAGGTAAATTCAAAATTTATTTATGCAGAAAAAAGTAGTTCAATGAAATATACGATAAACAACTGATATGAGGGAATTCCTATCAACTGTTAGATTTATTTTTTGTAACTTTAATATTTAGTCATTGCACTAAACATAAAACAGTTTTTCTCGATTTTCACAAACAGTATACAGTTTTTAAATTCCACTTTACACACAAAGAACTGTCCATTTTAAAAGGACTAAAATGACACCAAGTAAGCCAATAAATTCACACTTTAACCTGCTGAAATCAACGAATTTTACAGCGCAATTAAATAGCATGTATCTCTGCTGGTCGAAATTATGGTACCATGGTGGACTACCATGTTCCACCTGTTCTAACCGGTTGGAAGTACCAACGAATCCCAGCCAGGTGGGTGGTCTACAAGGTTCCTGCCGGGTGGGAGGACCCTCTTAGCAAGAGGGTCAACAGCCGTCGCACGAAACGCTAATCACACAATAGCTTCCAATTACCAGACAAAGCAAATTCCGAAATCCTCGCCAGGCGAGTTATTCCCGTATCTACAGCACTAAAACTAACGAAAACAAATCGAAAGGGCCGATACAGAAATTACTACGGTGTTTGTCGACAAAATCCACTTCAGATGCCTGGACTTAAACCAGATTTTAAATGAATCGACCAAACAACGGAAGGCTTCACTGGAAAAAGAGAGTCCCTTGTCGAGCAAAACCGGCGTCGTCGCGCTCCTGCAAAATGAAAACTTTCGCATCACGCAACCAACGAAGAGATTATGACGAAGGCGCCAGAGAGATATGAGTTTGAATTAAATGTCGAACTGAAGCGGAAACTCGAAATAGTACCAGGGGCGTACTAGAAATTCACTTTTAGTCGGTGACCAAAACGGAATGTCACAATCACATATACCGGGGGTACTTGTTTCACATATGCCAACGAATACACTGTTTTAATTGTTTAACACCCCCAACGTATCACTTCATACTGCATATTATTTTAATAAATCTGACCGCTTTGCTTGTAAATGATCCAAACAATTATACTAGTCTAACACGTTGAATGCATCAATATACATAAGTTTGGACATTCCCAAGGCCACTTGACTTTTTTTTAGTAAAAATATTATAAAATGTGATAAATATACCGTTGATAACATATTTATTATCAATTTTTTTTTAGTATAAGTTTGAAATGCGAGTCCATTAGTGTCCTTATAAGCAATGGTTGGTGTGAACAAAAATAAGTAGTAAAAGCTTGTGCTTAAAGATTGGTGATATTTTTTTGAAAATTGATATTCAAAGGAAATCTTTTTTGTTTGTAAATCTTTTAGAAATTTCGAAGACAAAAAAACTAACATTTCGAGAAATTAAAAATCTTTCACTTTATTCATACAATCAATGTGTTCAGCTAAGGCCACGCTACTCACTTTAGTAAATAATTCGCGTGGCGTTCAGCGTATTAAAAAATCTAATTTTACCGATTGCCGCTGTAGTAAAGTATTTGCTGGATAATTGTTAAATAGGCCGGCTAACGATTTACGCTAGTTTCCGTGCCGTTTCAACAAAGGCTATTGTCTTCAAAAGCGCTTTTTGGGTACGTTTATAGTACCATTTATGTATGACTTTTAATTCCTTTGTACAAGTTTGAAGGGTAAAAATATCTCCCTTTAAAGATTCTTGTTAAAATGAAATTACTTTCATCTGCGAACAATCGGATTGGGATTTTTTCAGTGTTTACCTGGTTTTACCACACCTCAAAGTATAAACTATTTTTAATGCGGGTCCTTGATTGTAAATGACCTTTAATCTAAGTTTATTATCAATCATTTATTCATCTAGATAATATGGCAGTAATTTTCAGGGTGGAAATGCCCAGGAATGTACCTTTAAGTCAAGCACGAAGTATAGTTGAAAACCAGTTGGCTGAAGTAATACCGAATAAAGATGTTAGAGCTTTTATATTAACGAATTTAGTTCCTACTGAAGATCAAAGGTAAGTAGGTATGGCGGCAATTACTCCAGACACTGTATAGATATATGGGCCAGGTAAAGTATTGATATAGTGAAATATCGATATATTGACATTCCTATACTGATATTCCGATATCGATATTTGGAGTAATTTTCGGTGAAGTGAGCTATGTCATTGTTATTGCGATTAAGAAATCCATCTCTCCTACCTTGAAAATCAAAAAAAATATAAATCACCCCCCACCAAAAATACTTTTAATGCTAATAGATCACCACCTCAGCCACAGAAATGTTTGACCTGCGGAAGAATTGGCCACACGGCAAATCAATGTAGGCAACAACATGTAAATCGCTCAAATTTTAGCGAAAATACAAACCCTGATTCCCATAGACTAGCTACTAATAATAATTTTCAAAGGCCAGTAAATTTATCCAACTATTCGCCTAGCTTTTTCCAACAAAACCGGTGGAATAGTCCCCAAAACCAATATAAACCACATAACACATAAATTCAAAATCAGTCTCAATTTCGCCCTTCGATATTCAAAAAAAAAAAATCCAATTACCACTCAACTCAACAGAGGGCACACCACGTAAACCTCAATGACTTTTCGTCTGAAGCATATCGCGATAATAATGACTGTCATGTCAGCAGCTCCAAGTATAATTACACAAATTATTATCATTCAGACGAGTGTTCTCCCGAATATTCAACTGATTTACCAAACATTGACAATTGTCAGGATTTTCTTGCACTTTCAATGAACTCTCACCCTCCAGAGAATATCTATCAAGATCCAACAACAGAGATTCAAACTCAAATCCAAACTTAAACTTAGACATGAATTCAAATGTGGATTTCCCGGAACAAACATTTCTTTAAAAAGCCCATTTTTACGGTGAATTAAAAAAACCAGTATTATATAAAAGACGCTTCGAATAGATTTAAACTACTCATCGACACTGAAGCAGGAATTTCAATTTTTAAGGAAAACACTGCAAAATTTTCCGCGACGATGTCCTGAAAATGTTACAATTCAAGGTATTACAGATGAAAAACTTTCCATTAACGAATCCACCCTTAATCCTTTCATCCTTGAAGACCCTCACAAAGTGTACATTTATAATCTTGATATCGATTTCGACGGTATATTAGGCTTAGACTTTTTAGAACATTACTAATGCGTAATCGATTTAAAATCAAAAGAACTAGTAATTAATTTTAAAACAATTCCTTTGCAAAAAGTTATACATGATGAATTGTTACCAAATCCGAATAACAGCTGCAATACCTAAAAATCTAATAAAATTTCAATCGATGCCAGAACCGAGAAAATCTTTACACTAAAATGTGACCTAGCTAATACAGACGCTTTAGTTTTCGTGCAAATAAAGATAAGGTTAGGTTATCTAATGCACTAGTCAAGTAAATAAACACGGTGAATTTTTAACCTCGATTGTCAATTCAAATGCAATAGAAAAAAACTATTGATTTTACAGTATTAATTATCGAACCATTCGATCCAGGTACAAGCAGTAATCAAACAATTTTTACCTTAAATTTAGAACCAAAGATTGAAACGATTTATGACAGACAAACATTCATTAGAAATCAACTATGGACAGACCATCTAAATGACGTGGAAAGAGAACTAATAACCAATTTATGCCAAGATTTTTCCGATATATTTTACATTGAAGGTGACGCGACCTTACGTTTACTAACGAGATCAAACATTCGTTTACTAACGAGTTCAAACATTCCATTCCATTCCAGGTACACAAGGAAGAAGTTAAATCTCAAGTCAGCAAAATGTTAGCCCAAGGTATAATTCGTCAGTCTATTTCTCCATGGTATTCTCCCGTCTGGGTCGTGCTCTAAAAGATTAATGCTTCAAGAAAGCCAAAATGGCAAATCGTAATCGATTATCGGAAGCTCAACGAACTCACTGTAGACGATAAATATCCCCTACCACATATTTCCGACCTCCTAGATCAATTAGGAAAATGTGAGTAATTCACTACACTCGATCTAGCTTCAGGCTTCCATCAGATTGAAATCGAACACAAAATCAGCTTTTTCAGTCGTAAATGGACCCTACGAATTCGTTGTATGCCGTTTGGCCTCAATAATGACCCAGCCACATTCCAGAGTCAGAGTGATATCCTCCTTGGCATTCAGAATGAACGCTGTCTCGTCTACATGGATGACATTATCATATATTCCTCGACTATCAATGAACATAATTTCTAGGTTAACAGAAGTCTTTAAGCGCCTTCGAAAGGTAAATCTAAAAATTTAGCCTCATAAATGCGAACGCAGACAAGAGGCTGTCCTCCCAAGATATGACTCAGCGCTCAAGGTTGTAAATGAATCTGTTTAAAATGTTTTACATGTTAATATATAAAGCCTGCGTAATAAGCTGTCGGAAATTGAGGTAGTCCTTGGGGAGAATGATGTGCATTTCCTTTGTCTGAATGAGCATTGGTTGAATGGTGAAGAGTTTCTCAATTTTAGTACCTATACATGGTTCCAGTGCTGCTTCCGGTTTCTGCATAAAAAATGATAGTGCCTTTAAGAGCCTTGACATTGATGGATGCTCTGAGAAGATCACATGTGAGATGTCTGGGGTCTTCCTGGAGCACTGCTCGACTCAGTTGGTAACTGTTTATAGATCCCCTCAGAGTGATTTTGGTGCTTTTTTGCAACGTCTGGCCGAGGCTCTGATTAAACTGGATATGTCCTTTGGCACAGTCCTGACAGGTGACTTTAATGTAAATATGTTCTATATTGTTGTGGAGGATTCATTTTTACCTTGGAATTGATGGCCTTTGGCTCCACAAATGATTAAACTTGGTTTGAATTGTTATAGAGCCTCTTCGGCCCAGGCTCCAGGATGTAAACCGTACAAGTGCAAGTTTAGTGACCTAATTTCCAATTTCATTAGGGTCACTAAACTTGCACTTGTGCGGTTTACATCCTGGAGCCTGGGCCGAAGAGGCTCTATAACAATTCAAACCAAGTTTAATCATTTGTGGAGCCAAAGGCAATCAATTCCAAGGTAAAGGTGACTTTAATGTTCAGTTTCATAATAATGACAACAATTCAAGACAGCTGATTTTTTTGCTGCATTCTTTTGGCATTAATAAGTGGACTTTGCCACTAAGAATGATGCTTGTATTAATAATGTATTTACCAACATAATGCCTGAGAAGTCCTCTTGCAGGCCTCTTGAACTGCACCATATTTCTGATCACAGGGGTGTTATCTTTTCCTTTAAACCCGGTTTTAAAACTAAGCAAGACAAAAGCCGCATCACATATAGGCCAATTACCCAGGAAGGTCTTTTATTACTGTATAACCGCATTGAGGAGGTAAACTGGGATTTCGTCGGTGAGTCGAGTATATTGACATTGATGTCAGGTTTCAGAGGTTTGTGGTGAGGAGACTGTCATGGACTGGTTCAATGATGAGCTGAGGGGATGCGTGATAGGCTTCACACTCTCCACTCCTTCAATAAGCAGTATCCAGCCCTAGTTCCGTCCGCTCAAGTCAATGATTACAAATCCAGATATAGAACTAAGATTCAGAAAACAAAAAGGCAAGCCTATGATAATGTCATAAATAATGCTCCCAGGCCACAGATAGCCATGTGGAAAATTATAAAACAAAATTCGAAACAGTTAAATTCTCCTGAGGACTCTGCCTTGAATGCTCAGCACTTCAGTAATTTTTTTGCAAATATTGCTGATAATGTGATTTCCAATCTGCCCAAAACAAATAAGTTATTTGAGTAGTACCTACCCAAAAACATTAACACTGAGCCTTTCCTCTTTCATGGAACAACTTTCAATGAGGTTCGTCAAAAATTTTCTAACCTTAAAAACAGCACCAGTAAGGACTGTTTTGATATAACAACGAAAATCATCAAAACCTTGAAGCTTGTCATAACTTATCCTCTCACCAAACTTATTAATCTGTGCATTGCTCATGACATTTTCCCCAGTGCGTGCGCTGAAGAAAGCTAAGGTAATACCCATCTTCAAAAACAAGGGAACAGCTGATGATCTCTCTAGCTATCGTCCCATATCTCTACTACCCATTCTGTCTAAAATCTATGAATCAATCCTGAAAGATCAAATGAATCACTTTTTTGAAGAAAACAATCTTTTTTTACAAAGCCAATATCGATTTCGAAATAAAAAATCAACTACTCTGGCAATAAATAACCTCGTTGAGATTGTGGCGGAGGGTCTGGAGGTTGGTCTTGATTCATATGCATCGTTCTATGACCTTACGAAGGCTTTTGATTGTGTCCCACATGACATTTTAATTGAGAAGCTAGCCTGCTACAATTTTGATCATCGAAGTGTTGCTCTGATAAAGTCCTACCTGTCCGACCGAACTCAGTTTGTCTCCTTCAACGGTGAATTCTCAAACGTTGAGGTTGTAAACCATGGTGTCCCACAGGGATTGGTCTTGGGGCCGCTGCTCTTCTTAATATATATTAATGACCTTTGTAACTTTAGAGAGGATCCAAACCTGATACTCTTTGCAGATGATACAACAAATATCATAACCCCCACTGATCCCCTTGTTGTTTGGTTTGAGAGCATGCAAAGTGACATAACTGACTGGTTTCTGGCTAACAAACTGAGTCTCAACATCTCCAAGACCCAAAATATGAACTTCAGTCTCAGAACTGAAAATCCACCACTCCAATGCGATTCACAGGTAAAAATTCTTGGTGTCTGCATGGACCCGGTCTTACGTGGGAATCTCATGTTGAGCAACTTTCAGGAAAGCTATCCAGAATTATTTATCTTATCTTACCTTATCTCGCTGGATTTGTTTCCCTGCCTACACTTATGACGGCTTACCATGGCTATTTTTCATCTAACATGACTTATGCTATTCTCAACTGGGGTCACTCATCCCATGCGAACAAAATTTTCGGACTGCAAAGGAGATGCATTCGTGTTGTGACCGGTCTGAGGTATCGAGACTGCTGTCGCCAGAGCTTCAGGGATCTGAGGGTGCTGAGATTCCCAAGTGCCTACATACTTCACTGCTTATCCTACCTGAGGGCAAACTTATCTAAATTTTCATATCATACTGACCTCCATGACCACCATACCAGACAATGTGGGAACATAAGACCTAATTTCCACAGACTCGCACGAACAAGAAGGTGCATTTTATAATGTTCTCCCAATGCATGTAAGGATGATGGAGGACAACTTGTTCTCCAAAACTGTCAAGAATTATCTGGTTGATAGAGCGTTCTATTCCCTACAGGACTATCTTGAGAATGATTTCTCTAGCATGGGATAAGTAGACTTAGTGACATTTTATAAATTGTATGTTCAATTGTATGTTATTTTTTAGTGCTTTTATGACCTTTTATATGTGGTATTTAAGGTATGTTATTTTAAACTTGATCTAGTGTATGCCTAGTATAATATTTTATAATGTGTGAATGTTCTTAACTATAGGAATTTACTTTAATTGTGTAATGATCATTAATGAATGTTATGATAACCGTTCTAAACATTGTATTATTTTGTGACTTGTATAAACACTTTTTAGTGTATTAATACCAATAATTATTTCATTTCATTTCATTTCAATTTTTAACAAACAAGATAGCTTATTTTGGTCATTGTATTACCAAAGAAGGAGTAAAACCAAACCCTTCAAAAATCGAATGCATCCAGAAATTTCATACACCTACCAGGCCCAAAGCAATTAAGTCCTTTCTAGGTTTAGCGGGATATTATCGACGCTTCTTCCCTAATTTTGCGAAAATATCGAAACCTGTAACAAAACTCCTACAGAAGGATGTCTCTTTTCATTTCAATTCGGATTGTAAATCTTCCTTTGACGAACTAAAAATGGCACTCGTCTCTGACGCAATTCGAATCTACCCAAATTTTGAGACCTTCCTTTTGACCATTGGCGTTGTTTTATCGCAAGGTCCCATAGGAAAGGATCTTTCAATAGCATATGCTTCCAGAACCTCGTGCAATGCAGAAGCAAAATACTCAACTATAAAGAGAGAGCTACACGCAATAGCATGGGCAGTTAAACATTTTCGACGGTATCGCTTTATGTGATTAACACAGGTAACCTAGACTCTTCGGACTGCGAATACTTTGACGAATGCATTTATAATATTAATCGCGACGAACGTGAACTCGAAAGTTTATTAAAAAGTCAAATTTCCGTGACTACGTCAGTTATAAAAAATGTTAACTCGACGAAAGAAACTTTCAATCGAGATATTAACGAAATTCAAATATCCGTGAACGATATTTCAGATACCATGGCATTTTATGAAGCCCAAACAAAACCTTTTGATCTCTGTGAATCTTTGATGGAAAGTTACGTATTTCTAGAAAATTACAATAATGACATTTTAAACGCGATTATATTTGCCCGGTTAAAAATCCTGCACAAGCTCGATCATTACTACAAAAGATCTAGTCGCCTCTCTTCAATAGATATCGGGATCTTTGTCAAAAAAATAATCTTCCACTACCTACATATAAACTTCAAGTGTCGCTCATTATCTCGACATTATCGAACTAGAAGCTTATCAGTCCAATGATAAAATCGTGTTTATTTTAAATATTCCACTAATTGAACCAGAAACCTATACTCTATATAGAATCTTCCCCATCTCTATCTTGGATAATCGAACAGGTTTCTGTCATATCATACCAACAACACAAACATATATTGCGCGATATGACGCTTCTTTACTGTACATATTACCTCAAAACTTGGAAAGTTGCAAGCCACTACAAGCTAACGTAAGATTTGTTCCGACCTTCTCCAGTATCCTATAGATAGCGATGCTATCTGTCAAGCACAGCTTCTAAGACAAACAAATGAACTACCAAGAACCTGTCAAACTCTATTTGCTAAGCACAGCTTCTAAGACAAACAAATGAACTACCAAGGACCTGTCAAACTTCAATCCTACTAGCCAGTGATTATAATGTGCAGGAGTTGGATCAAAACTATTGACTCCTAACCGTTTCTGATCCCCTTCGAGTCACCATCAAGTGCGAAGGAAAAGAAATGCCTACAATGCGTTCATCGGAAGTACCAGGATTCGTTCGAAATACCCTGTTGAGAAGTACAAGAATGTAACGTACAAAACCCAACCTGTTAAAATTCCATATGATGGATGTCAACATCTTCCAGAGCATCCCCATGTTCCAGAACTAAAGCCACTGAAACTTAGCAAAATCAACACGGACGACCTAAATGTAGCGCAGCATAGGTTAAATCAGTATTCAGATGAACTCGACAAAATGATCAGACAACCATTATAACCAAACATGTCCATTGGTTCACAATTTTTACAATAACCCTGGTTATTGCCCTAATAACCCTTTACATCTGCTGCAAGTGTGGACGTAAGAAGCACCCTATACAGTCTTACAGACGGTTACATTCCTCCATCACCTCCAAAGCCAGAAACACGAAGCTTGGTACTGTATCAAGCTGCGTGTACCAATGGTACATCATCAATTAAAAAAAATTAATCCCAAGAAGAAGAACTAGCATTCATCCAGAAGAAGCTATAGAATAAGCATCAGATCCAGACGTTTCCTAAAAGTTGATGCAAGGCGCCCACTTTTGAATAAAAAGGAGAGCTCTTATATGAATTTTCCCACGACCTCTATGCACGAGCATTGTCAAGTCGCACGGTTGTGCAATTCGTAGGAAGGCCGCATCAGCGCTTCGTCAGCAGTCCCGACGGAAATCATACGATGCTATCCCATGACATCAGCACCTTTCATGATATAAATAGCTTAATTTTACCATTGTACGGTTAGTTAAAAATTATACTGTTGGTATGTCTGCTTGAATTTTAAATA
>MU192576.1:636-28403 GCA_016904865.1 Pissodes strobi | reverse complement strand
AGTGCAATAATTTTGTTTCGGTATTGTGGATAGAACTCCGTTTTAGTGCATGTTGCCGAAGGTTCCAAACCCCAACATAGAAGCTTTATTGTCAAAAAATTTTAAAACTTGTAGACAAAGCTAGAGCTAGAGTACAAAACATATAAAAACACAAATAGAAACATTCAATAAAAAGAAAAAGAAAAACCTAACTATACAAAACCTTATACAATTGTGCAAATTGTACTTGGTCAAAATATTATATAAAATATTGAATATCAATATATTTAACATCAAATCCTAAACATTAAACAGCAAACATTAAACATGAAATCACTTAAACCAGTGTAAGATGCTCAAAATTAAATATTAATAAAAAAGTCGTTGACTGCGTATAAAGCTGCGTCCTCACCGAGGCGACACTGTCGATCGACTCTGTCTATCGACATTGTTGACCCACAAGCGACAAAAACTGCATCTGTCCACACCAGAGTTGACAGAAATGTTTGCCGATCAGTCGAAATCAAGATGTCTGACGAAGATGACGTTATAGTTGCTTGTGCAGCATATATTATTATTAAAACACACGACTACGAATACTACGATGTCAACAAGGCAAGACGTCACTGAGTACTAACAGTTAGTCGAATGTCGAACGTCGAAAACGCGTCCACACACTAAAGTCGATCGACTGCTATTTCATGTTTACCGACAGGCGATGGAAAACAAATCGACACAGTCGATTGCCACGTACACACCAAGTCGACAACGTCGATAGACAGAGTCGATCGACAGTGTCGACTCGGTGAGGACGCAGCTTAAGGCTCTCTCCAGTAAGTATGATCTCAAAGCTCTGCGAAATTCGAGAAACGATGTTATTGACTTCATTTCAAATGGCAGATAATTGTGCATTTTTTGCATTATACAGTATAGAGCTTTTAAGTAACTCTGAGCGTGGGGTGAGCAGATAAAGATCATGCGCCGTATTCCTAAGTGAATAGTTGTGAGATGACCTATCTGGTGCTCTATATCGGACACTCAAATGCAAAACTCAAAATTTTACAAAACCGGCATTTAAGGGCAGCTGTTTCGGCGGGTCGTTGCACTAGAACTGCGGACCTGCACGCGTGGTCCCGCATTGAGTATGTAAGGGAGTAAGTACGTGGATAAGCTCGCGTGCAGGTTCTTCGAGTATAGTATTCGCGGCTCGCCGATAACAGCCAATATTAGCTGGGTTCGGGTATTAAATGGAGTTGGGGTACGAGTGGATTTTCGGGCACGTGATCTTGGAGCGTATGGAGTCAAAATGTATAGTCGAACGAATCGGAGTTGTTGGACCTGGGAACGACAGATTACTGACGGATTCAAAACAGCTGTTTTCTGTTTTCAATTTTAATTTTTAGGAAAAAGGCTTTTTTAAGAGAATTCTTACACAGTGTTTGCTCAATTACAAATTTTATTAATGTTTTGTTACATAGCACCTGTGATCTATCAAATATAACGGGGTTACTTGCCTCGTCTACAACAGGACAATGCAGATATTTACTTATTTCCATATTTTTATAATCTTGTACTACACATGGCAACAAAATTTGTATATATGACCCAAACAAAATTCAAATTCTCAAGAAACAAGACACAAAATGAGAATCGAAAATGACACTTCTCGCTCGATTCTCAAACTACGCAGGCTCACTCCAAAATCTTCCTTCTGCGAGGTGGAACTTTTGGAATAAACTCTTTTTACCCCACTCCGTAATAGTCGAACGCTGAAAGAGCTACTCCATTTGCACAAAAAGCTTTACCCGAACGGCTGGAGCATTTTAGGTATGCACGGAGTGAATGGCGTGAGCATCCCGAACGCGCCTATTGCCAATGCAAGGTACGATCCGAATCATAGGGCCAAAAACGGGCCCATACATCGTAGATCCACTATCTTTTACCTATAGAACCTAGACCTCCATGAATAAATCCACCCTATCCGTCGATATATCCACCCTCTCTCACCTTGAACTTCCCCTCTGCTGCTTTTCTGAAAATTAAAAGTAGCAGGAGCACAGAAATTCAGTCCAACACCAACCACTACAACTAGTCCAGAGCTGGCCCCTCCCACCGTACCCCAAAAGCACGATGGGCGAGGCTTGCTAAGGGACCTAGGAACCATATAAATATTATAGCACGTAAATCCCAACCCCACCTAATGACTGTTGCATCCAACACCGCACCGAGGTTGTGTCGGATAGTTATATCCTTGATAACCTCCTACCTCTGTATGTATGTACGTATGTATGAAAGAATGAATGGAGAATGAATGCTAGAAACCAAAGGATCGTGGAATGGGGTTTTTAGATTTGTGTTTTCCCAATATTTACCTTCCCTCTTCCTCTCCCTTCCTGAAATCACAAGTAAACTAGATCCATTGCCATCTGTATGTAATCACCAACTTTAAATCGCTTGAAAGGCACAGCCTAAGTAAGGTTAGACAACATATCGCACTGCCACTTGCCTACGAAAACACAGACCGGGCATTCAATCGGCCCATGTTTTAATCAGTGTATGCTGTGGAGTCGTGGAAGCATCCGACTGGGGTGCATGCGTCTTCTATGTACAAACATTGTAACATAACGTAGGACTGTGTATTAGTAGGCTAAGGTGACCTTTTCATGTAAATGTCCTTAATAAATGTTATATGCTATGCTATGACCTATCTAGAATAGCAGATACGTGCTTGCGGATTAAGCAAAGGAAGGAAGAGTTAATATGTTATATATTTTACAGAAATCCTGACAGTGAGTTCTACTGTTTAGTCTCAGTGAGTATCGAACAGCTCTCTTTTGTAGTTTGAAAATACGCTCAAATTGAGTCAATAGTGGTGTTATTAAGTACAAAAGATTGCAACGTACTTTTATATGACAAAATTTTAGTCTTGGAAACGTTGAGGCCCAGGGGATTAGAATCGCACCATGATTTAATGGTGATTAAGTCACTAGATACAGTTCTGTGAAGCGCCGTAATATCCAGGTTGCTCCAAGTGAAACTAGTATCGTCCACAAAGAGACAGACTTTACCGCTAATGTCCAGGCAAGCAATGTCGTTGACAGCAGAAACAAAATAGGGCCTAGTACTGAACCATGCGGGGTACTCCACAATCTATTGGCTTGCAAGAAGACATCGACGTATCAACCTTCACAAGCTGACTTCTGTTGTTAAGTTACGACTTAAGCCATTCGAGAGACACTCCTCTGAATCCGTAGTACTGCAGTTTGTTAATTAAGATATTGTGATTTACACAATCGAAAGCTTTAGAGAAATCACAGTAAATTGTTGCTGTAGAGTGATGGTTGTTCAGGTTGGAGATACATAATTAAAGAGGGAAAACATAGCATCATTTGTGCATTTGTTACTTAAAAAACCAAATTGGTGGGTAGTAAGTATTTTATATTTAGAGAGAAAAGATAGAAGCCTTTTTTAATCAGTCTGATAATGTGGGAAGGAGTGCAATTGGGCGATAGTTCGAAGCTTGGTCTTTATCTCCTCCTTTATGCGAAGAATAATTATTGTCGTCTTAAGGCAGTTTGGAAAAACCCCATTTTGGAATGACTTGTTAATTAAAGTTGTAAGATGGTTTAATGTGCATTCCGGCAGGTTTGAGAATATTTTCAGAGTAAGCTCATCAGTACCAGATGAGGATTTGTTTTTAATGTCTTTAATTGTGCTACGAAGCTCAGCAAATGCGACAGGCGTAAAGAAGAAACTGTGTAAATTCACATTAGCATTGGAGAGATAAGAAAGTGGATCATGGGATGGAGTTATGGTGTTCATTAAACCTTTGGCCACATTTACAAAGTAATTGTTTAGGTTATCAGGTGAATTAGCGATTGTGCCAGTCGAAGAAGTCTTATTCCTTAAGTCATTCACAATAGGCCATGATTCTTTAGCAACGTTACTGGACTTAGCCAGCCTCTCATTATAATAAATGTCCTTGGCAGCTTTTATAGTTTTATGATAGATTTGTTTTATAATAGCTCAGTCAGTTGTTAGACATAGGTGCTTGAAATTTAGAAAATTTTTGTCCGAAAAAATACGGCATAATTTGCGTGAAGCAATTTTGCATTTGATCAGAGAAACCCGAGTTAAAGACAGCACAATCAATGAATTCTGGATCAAAAGATGACACGACATAGTACCTATAGTACTAGAACTAGTTTTAGCTATTCTAGTTGGTAAGTTACGATGATGATTATACCAAAAGAGTCAGAAATGGACCGAAGGGATTCTTGAGCAGCACACACACTGGAGAAGTCAACATTAAGATCGCCACACAAAATTAATTTGCTTTTTAAAGGTAGGGACTCAAGCAAGCTCAATAATCTTTGACTGAATATATGCATGTCAGCGTCAGGTGTTCTGTAAATACAAACGAGAGAGGTCATAGGCATTATGATAGACGATGGAAAATTCAAATAGTTTCTCACACAATAAATTATCGAACTTAGTCATTGCCGAAAAGTCGTTGTTGGTAGATATTATCGTAGTATCTCCATGAGATAAATTACTTCTATTAAATCTAGTTATTGTAGTATAATTTTTGACAAACATAGGCTCATCAACATTTAACCAATGTTCAGTTATGGCAATGATTTCTGGAAAATTAAGCTCTTCTAATAAAAGAAATAATTCATCTGTTTTGTGTCTTAAGGACTGAATATTAATAAGAAAAACACAAGCTTACCATCATCCAATTTTTCAGAGGGTGCTTGATCCGTTGTTCGCGTCAATCTACATAAAAATTCCCCCCTCTAATCGGAGAACCAGTGGCAAAATAATTGCTATGACTTTTCCTAACCTTCTGAAAGTGTTGAAGTCTTTCCGATGAAAAGAAAGACCTGAAGGCAGAGAGATCCGTTTCAACCTCAGCCGAACCAATACCGTAGACGTCGTGGAAGCGATAATATAACTTACGCAAGGAGTCCACGTCACTAGGAAGTCCCTCCGAAGCTAGAACTAATTTGATGCTAGTGTTGGTGTGCCCTTCAAAAGTCAAAGTCAAAAGTCGAAATGAGCTTTATTGTAAGAAGAACAAATCTCTTGTCTACAAAGCAGCCCCTTATGCATATAAAATAAGATCAAGTAATATAATACAATACAACGTAAAACTCTATTTTAAAATTAAAATGAGAATAAATATAGGAAGAAACATACAAATGCAAATAAAAATAGAAATAAAAATAAAAATACCTGGCAAAACTACCAACTATCATTATAATACTCCTCCAGGCTGTAATAAGACTTTGCCGCCAAAACACTCTTAATCTTCCTCCGAAACCGCGAGTATGGCAACCGTCTGTACTCAGTGCCCAAACGGTTATAGATCTTGAGGCCCGTACATAATTAATTTTTTGTGACAGCTAGTCTGGTAATAGGAAGGCGCACATTTCGGTTTACGGCCAATCTTGTATTATGTGATCGATCAGGGATCGCAGTACAAGATTTTATGTGAATCAAACAGACTGTTTCAAGGATAAATACAGATACTAATATTAATATTCCATGCTTAACAAACAGTGGTCTACAATGTTCCCTAATTCCTACCTGACACATAAATCGTATGGCTTTCTTCTGCAAAACAAAAATCGAATTGAACGACTGTTGGCTGCAAAAGCCCCAGAATGCTATACCATATCGAAGGTGCGACTCAAATAGTGAAAAATACACCATCGTAGCCGTCGCGGTCCCCAATTCGCCCGAGACCACTCTAACGGCAAAGCAACCAGAGGCCAGCCTGGAACGCAGTAATGAAATGTGTTCATCAAATTTAAGCTTATTGTCTATCAAATGGTCCAGAAACTTAGTGACTGATCTATTTTCGACATGTTGATCACTTACATGTAAATCATTAAAATTAAAGCCAAAAGTAAGTACATTGGTTTTAGTGACGTTTAAGCTAAGGGAATTAGCATCACACCATCCCTTAATTTTTGATAGATCCGAGGTTATAATTTCCCTAAGATTGTCACCCGTTTTTGCATGTCATAGGAGAGTGGTGTCGTCAGCGAAGAGGGTGATCTTCCCCCGAATATCGATCATCGCAAGGTAATTTATATACACTAAAAATAGAACAGGTCCCAATACGGATCCCTGCGGCACACCATAATGACACTCCAGGGGTGCAGACTCATCGTCGCCAACTCTCACCACCTGAACCCTCCCCGAGAGGTAAGTTCCGAACCATCGATTAGCCGTTCCCCGTACACCATAGTGGTGAAGTTTCCGCAGCAGCACCTCTCGATCCACGCAGTCGAAAGCCTTTGAAAAATCGCAAAGCACTGCTGCAGCCACATCCCCACCATTCAGACTTGTGTAGAGAGTCTACAAAAGCGAAAACACTGTATCACTCGTGCTCTTAGATGCCCGGAAACCAAACTGCGAGCTGGTTATAACGTTAAACGCCGATAGAAAATTAACCAGCCGCGACTTTACCAGCTTCTCAACCACCTTCGAAAGGGTGACAAGCAGCGATATAGGACGGAAATTAGATGGATCCTCGCAGTCACCCCCCTTATGCAAAGGGATCACAATCGCCCGTTTCAAGCAGGAAGGAAATTCGTCGGTCTGAAAAGAAACGTTAATCACACTCGCGAGTGAAAGCAAGGATGTTTCTGAAAGATTCTGAAAAACCCCAATGGACATTCCATCGTACTCAGAAGAATTCCTATTCTTGATCTGCGAAAACACATCCCTCAATTCAGCCACATCGACGGGGCGAAAGTGAAAACTGCAAGGAACGTTCACCTCGCTAAGATAATTCAAAGGGTCGCCACCAGTCTCCATGTTAGAAGTCGTTCTTTACGCCACAGAACAATAAAAAGCATTCAGAGCATCCGGCCTCACGTCGACAGTACCAGAGCACGAGGCGCGTCTGCCTCTTAAGTCATTTATGATAGACCAGTTCTCTCTTGTCTTGTTCCCAGCTTTTGAAAAACGATGTTTATAATATAAATCCTTGGCATTCCTAATGGCCTTCCTGTAAAGTCGTTTATATGAATTAAAATACGATACGAAAATTAATTAAATTTGCGAATATAGCGGAGACAGCGCAAATTTTTAGAAGAGACTCTTATACCAGATGTTATCCACGGTTTACCCTTTTTACGTTTTAATTTTTTAATCGGGAAGACTTTATTAAAAAGGTTAGTCAGCTCGTGGTGAAATGCACTTAGTGGATCGGGAGAATATGTAACATGGTCCCACTGTACGGCTGCGCATTGTACGCTAAAGGTTGTAAAATTCTCAGTGCTAAATATTCTACCCATTCTCCGTTTCCCTTCCTTCCGATCAACCCCAAGCGGGAACCCAACTAAAACAGCCTCATGCTGACAAAACCCTCACATCCTTTAGATCAAAATTTGTACAGAAATAATCCAAAATTGACGAACAATAATTCTGAGTGATGCGCGTCGGGCTGGTTACATGCATTTGTAAATTGAAGGATCCAAATATATTGTCTAATGTTTGGGTGTGTAAAGACGATTTAACACCATAATTAATATTTAGGTCACCCCCCAAAGCCAGTCTAGAATGTACCGGAAAACCGCACAAGAGACTGTTAAGTCTCTGAAAAAAAGATAGTCAAATCACAGCCATGCAGGAGGTCTATACATACACAACACATACATATTAAATTTTTTTATATAAACTATGGAGAACTCAAATTCTTTCTCGACCAAATAGCGCATTGTATTTCGATACTGTACCAACAATATAATTATCACAGATCTCTTGTTTGACCAGGATTGCAGTACCACCGTGAATTGAATTTTCACGTGTAAAAACAGAAACCGCGACGTAACCAGGGACACAACATGGTTCACTAGGTTTCAACCAATGCTCAGTAATTAGTAAGATTTCTGGACCATTCTGGTCTTCAAGGAATATAGATAACTCGTCTGTTTTATTTCTGATTGACTGAATGTCAAGTAGTAGTATGAAGAACAAATTTTTATTTTTTAACTTAACTCTGTATTGTTCTGCAGAAGAAGAGGGCTTATCACTAAAAAAGGATCACTTACCGATTGCTTGTTGGACAAATTAGTCTCTCATAGTGGGACATGTATTAAACTACAGTTATACTTAACGTTAGATTCAAAACCTATTATTGCATTTTTCAAGATTTTTGCTAATTTAGATAAACCTCTATTTTTTAAGTAATAAGCACAATTTACAAAATCACGGAATTTAAAATACTTGCTTAAATCAACAATGTCAATATTAGTGTTTAATCTTTTAAAAATAGCAACATAACGAATTATATCACTATTCCTTCTCACTAGACCTTTGGCCTTATCTGAGTTTGAAATTGTATACTCAGTAGGAGAAGTGCATATAATTAAATTAACATAAAAACCTTTATTAGCCAGGTATGTAACATCATGCAAGGAAACTGGAAGATTGTAAGGATTAACAATCACTATGACGAAGTCATTTTCCGAGAGGTCACTTATGTAACAACCTGAACTTGATGACATTTCCCTAAAAGAAGCTCCAGGCCTACACACAACACATAGAGAAGCAGAGTCTATCATTTTTTTTTAACGAATCATATAAAAATTTTCCATATCCATCACATTGTTTGGAATACGTTTATCCCTTGCGGTCGTAAACTTTTGTTGTTGAGGATTATGACTTAAATTTTTGGCCTCAGCCGTGATTGTATTAGTCATTAGTGCACAATTGACGTTTTCAGTTTGAGTGCAGTTATCAGTCATCTGTTTCGAGGTATGGAAATTCTTAAGAATAGTTTTCAGATCCAGGATGTCGGACGAGAGTACTTTATTTTCTTCATTCAGTGTTTGAATTGTCGTTAACATGCAATCCTTCGTTTCAGCTAGATCCTTTAATCTGTTGCTTGCCTCCTCCAGGTCTTTGGTGCATTTATCCAGGGTTTCTTCCAGTGTTCTGTTCTCCTCTCTTAGTCTAGATAAATTTTGCTTTAGCTGAGATATATTTTGCTGATAATCCTGTATCTGTTTCATGTAATCCCCTTCAATTTCACATGCGCTGTTCTCTAGATCCAATGATAATTTTCTTTGTTTTCGAATATATGAGTCCTTCTGGATTAGATCGACCTTTAACTTGTCTAATTGTTTCTTATAGGTACTCACTCTATTCTCATTTTTGGAATCGTCCGCCTCACACTCTGAGGAGCAATAGACTTTATGTCCAGTTAAAAGGATGTGGCCCTTCTTTCTTAATAAACAGCTGTGGTGAAAAACGTTGAGACATGTCACACAGACTATGTCATTGAAGGGTTTAAGGCAACATTTAAATTGGCCATTCATTATGTAAAATTTATAAACAAAATAAAATAGAATAAAACAGTCAGTCCGAATCTGGATTTTATGTACCTTTCAGATACCCTGACAATAACAATAACATAGCCCAGTGTTTATAAACAGCAATGCGTGTGGGAATTCCTAGCACTTTTTATCACCCAAGTCACATTCCACATCTGTGAGAGAAAATGGATTTTCATTAATATATGGCCAGGCTTAAAACTTTTTCAGAATGCAAAAACACACAGAGATACTTTGAATTTATGCGCACTACTGGGGCGGTTGGTCATGGAGATAGGCAAGGAACAGCCGAAGAGCCTTTAATATGGAGGGGTCCCTCATTCTAGCCAGCAAATAACGTCCATTAGCCGCATCCGAATCTCGCGACAGCCGCACTATAGGTGGAGTCATCGAGTCCACATCCAGCCCACTATCCCTCTTCACACTTTTCTCCACAACAACCTCCAAATTCTCTAGCGCAAGAGACTTACAGGCAGCCAAAGCTCTCCTGTCAGAGCCAACCCCAACAGACCTCACCCCACCACGTATATGTACAGATGTTGAGTCAGAACGTGGTGTTAAGCTATGGCCGTCCAAAGTGCCTGGTACGAAATGTTGATGGCCAGTGAACGAGGTAGTTGCTGCAGGCGGCAGTGACTATTTCAGTACCTGGCGACCACATACGTATGTCCTTAAGCTGTTTTAGGTGGCGTTTTTTTTTCTGCATACCAACCAGTCCTTATTATTCAGCATTGGAAAGCATCGGATAAAGTCAGTAGTTCCAAGTTTTTCTTTGGCATAGTGTGCAAGCTGGTTTGCTGTATAAGGAGGTGGTATCTTGGACACTACTACATAATGCCAGTCTTCATTTATGGGGGATATGTGAGGTGTGACTTTAGGAGAAGTAATGACTTTAGGAGAAGTAATAACCACTGTGCCATGGTTATCTGTATGGTCGGTCTGAGTCGAAATCGATTTTTTTTACTATTGGTGGCTTACTCCTAATAATTGGCTTATCTTTGACAGCCAACTTTTCTATCGTGAGTGCCATTTGATTTACACTTTTTCGCATATCGCCCATTTCCTTCAATAAATCTTCCTTTGATGAGTCGTGAATCTGAACTTTAACAGACTCAGCATGATTGTCCATAAAAATAGATGATAGCTTGAATATATCTTGCTTCATTTCCTTGATCGAATGGACGAATGCGCACAGCAGTTCTTTAAAATGTTCACACCATCTCTTTAAGACTTCCACTTCCTTGCTAATTATGTGCCCATTTTTTATCTCTACACATACTAACGCCTTGGTTTAAATTCCTTTCTTGTGCCATTTAGGTTTCTATAAAACTGTCTAGTCTCATTCCTTCCTCTCAAAGCGAGTTGTTCCAGCATGCGATTTTCAAGGGCTCGCTTTTTCCTTCGATGCACTTATTTTTCTTCTCTTCGGAGATCAGATCTTTATACGTTTCCTCTCTTTCCCGAGTCCTTCTTTGCTGCATAAGTTTATATGCATTATTCTTTCTTCTAGTAATCTCCTCGCATTTCTCATCGAACCAGTTATTGCGTGGGGGAGGCCTTTTTGTTCCCAATATATTATTTGCTGCTTGTTCTATTTTGTTTTTGCATATCGCCCACTGTTCACTTGCTAAAAGACTTTCATTTATTGTATTTTCATTTTCAAAATATCCTTGATATCTCCTTAATACTTGAGGGTCCTTTAACTGTTGTTCCCACTGTTCACTTGCTAAAAAGCTTTCATCTATTGTACTTTCATTTTCAAAATAACATTGATATATTCTTAATACTTGAGGATCTTTTAACTGTTTTGTATTGTGAGGAGT
Organism: Pissodes strobi; assembly: GCA_016904865.1. Classification (NCBI taxonomy): domain Eukaryota; kingdom Metazoa; phylum Arthropoda; class Insecta; order Coleoptera; family Curculionidae; genus Pissodes; species Pissodes strobi. The sequence goes on along the minus strand of MU192576.1, from coordinate 17,248 downwards.
GTTCTTTCTACCTTTCTCCTTCTTTGCGTTTGAGATCCTTGCTCTGGCTCTGGCTTCCCAACTAAGTAGTGAGTGGTCTGAATCAATATTGGCCCTCGATACGTACGTACATCCATGAGATTAGAGAAGTGTCTCGAATCTATAAGCACATGATCGATTTGATTCTTGATCGATCCATCGGGCGAGATCCAGGTTACCTTATGTGCAGTTTTATGTGGAAAGAATGTGCTTCCGATAGTCATATTTTTTGCAGCTGCAAAACTAACTACCCTATGTCCATTATCATTGGTGTTGTCATGGGCGCTATTTTTTCCTACGTGAGGTCGGTACATTTCCTCTTTTCCGATCTTCGCATTAAGATCTTCAATTACGATTTTAATGCCATTTCGTGAGCATCTGATTCTGTCGTACGCACTTTCGAGATCATCATAGAATACATCTTTGACGTCATCTTCCTTGTCTTCGGTTGGGGCATGTACGTATATGAGGCTGATGTTGAAAAACTTGCCCCTTATTCTCATAGTGCTAATTCTTGGGCTGATTAGTTTAAAATCCATGACTAGATGCTTTATTTTATTATCAACGATAAAGGCTGTTGCAAATTCGTGTCTAGTCTTATGTCAGCTGTAATAGATGTGGTGCTGTTTCTTCTGAATTCTTAAATCATTATCCTTTTTACGTTGCATTGGTCGTCGTTGAAAGTTCCTCCCGGCTTTATCAACTTTGGAAGTCGTAACAACGGTTTTTTCCGGGTGGGGTTGTTGGCCCCCACGCCAACCCCCATTTCAGAGGGCCATTTTACCCGCTCTCGTCTGTCCCCGACCCAACCTTCCACCCGGGTTGGCCATCAAATCTCTAGCTGAGTTGCTCAGGTTAACGGGGGGCACCAGAGTGAAGGTGAGAGTCGAATTTGGGTAGGAGAGGCTAAGTGAAGCTATCTGGAGCAGTTTGATATGTTCGCATCCTTACCCCATTTACCCCCCTTTTCAAATAGTTACATACATATTTATTCTTATCACTTGATGATTTTTCTACCTGAAATTCTACCATCTTCTGATTACATTGCTGTTTTGGGAGATCTGAATATAGATTTCCTGAGGGTGAATACTTCAAACCCTGTGCTTGAATTGATGGACGCTTTGGGTTTTTCACGGGTTATTCATAAACCAATACGAATATCAAAGAGTAGCTCTTCCTTGCTGGATCCTATTTTTATGGGTAATTTAGATATTGTTTTTTTATCTGGCACTCTTGATGCTGACAATGTCAGTGACCACAGGGTGACTTAATGCAACATTGGGGTACCCAGTAAGAAAAATGCGCAGAAATTTATTTCTTTTCGGGATTTCAAGCATTTTAAAGAAGATGAGTTTTTTGATGATCTGTCAAGTGTATCTTGGGACAATGTTTACTATATGTCAGAAATAGATGATAAGGTTAAATTTTTTACTTCTCAGTTATCACTATTATTTAAAAAAACATATACCCCTGAGAACAGTTCGAGTAAGCAAACCACCTGCACCTTGGTTGACACCAGCTCTAAAGATGATGATGAAAGAAAGGGATAAGGCTCTTTTAGAATATAAAAAAATACTCCGGCGAACTGGGAGAGCTACAGAGGTTTGCGCAACTTCACTCTTTTGTCAGTTCGTAGGGAAAAACTGTGTATTTAGAGTTTCTGGAAAGACAAAGAAATGAAAAAAAAAACTGGAAGGGGTTAAGAAATCTAAATATATGTTCAGGATCAAAAAGTAATGTGGATATTCCACCTACACTTCAAGATCCAGAATCTGTAAATAACTATTTTTGGAGTGTTTTTAATAAATCAAATAATTGTGTATATAAAATCGCATTTTACAGTAGTTCTAAATTGAAAGACGTTCTAAGTTTTACTTTTTCAATGCAGTCTCCTGAGGAAATACAGAAATATGTTTACAGCATAAACTCAAATGCTGCTGGAAATGACGAGCTGATACTGGAAATGCTTAAGCTTAGTTTGCCTGCTGTATTAAACCATTTGACTCATATTGTAAATTGCTGTTTAGAGGTAGGGTATTTTCCAATTCAATGGAAAGAATCAATTGTTTGTCCCATTCCTAAAATAGCAATCAATCTAGCGTCAAGGACCTGCGTCCAATTAGCTTGTTATCGGTAGTGTCGAAGGTTTTGGAGAGGGCTGTGTATTCACAGATAAATGGTTTCCTCTCTGAGAACAAACTGCTGTCGGTATACCAGTCCGGCTTTAGGGAGGATTAGAGCACATCAACAGCACTACTAAATGTAACTGACAATATTGTGAGAGCGATTGATAAGAATATGGCAGTAGTTTCAGTCTGTCTTGATTACTCTAAGGCTTTTGATGTGTTGGACCACCTGTTGTGTGCAAAACTGCATTATCTGGGCTTCGATGCAGTATCATGTCGTTTATTTGCAAGCTATCTTGTGGGGAGACGGCAAAAGGTACGTATAAATAATACCTTGTCATCTGTTGGAAATATTGTGTCTGGGGTTCCACAGGGCTCAATCTTGGGTCCGCTTTTATTCCTGATTTACACCTTCGATACCTTTGATGCTGTTAAAAATTCACATAATATACTGCTGATGACACCCAGATTCTCCATTACTTTCCTCCTGCTTACCCTGACTCGGCTACTGTGGAGCTGAATGGCGATCTCACTTCAATTTTGCAGTATTCAGATGAGCACAATTTAAAATTAAATGCTGATATGACAGAAGTTCTGAATATTTATAAAGTGCGCAAGAAACTTGCGGCTGTATTTTCATGTTCAGCTTAGATTTAGAGAGAATGTGAATGTTAAAAAAATATTACAAAAAAACTTACTTAAGAATGAAAGTATTATATGCAAATAGGCATATTCTTAATTTCAAAATGAGGAAAAAGTTGTGCCAGTCACTAATTTTACCTGTTTTTAACTATTGTAATATTGTGTATTATCCTTGTCTGGACTTAACATCAAAAAATCTTCTACAATATGTCCAAAATGTTTGTTGTCGGTATATTTTTAACTTAAGAAAATATGATCGTGTCTTCTGGGCTCAGATCAAAACCCGGTAAAATTACATTTTATTGTGTTTCTCACTAAATTAATAAGATCATGTACTCCTTTCTCCTTTATATTTAAGTGAAAAGCTTGTTTTTCGTGATGCCGTTCATAATCACGCGGTCAGACATCAGGATCGTCTCACAATGCTCCTGCACAGGACTATCCTTTTCCATAGGAGTTTTACTTGTATGGCTGTTTTGAACTATAATTCCTTAAGTAGCGATTATAAGAAGTACAATATTGGTACCTTGCGTAAGAAATATAGAGAACAACTCCTGACTGAACAGATCTCTGCGCTCATTTAATTATTTGAATTATTGTAATATTTCTCTATTGCAGGTTTTTCTTTTTTTTTTTTTTTGGTATCAAGTTTGTTCTTTAATATTTTATTGATTGTTATATTTCTAGTATTATTTTTACTTATGTTTTGGCATATAATATATATTTTTGTTGGGTTTTTCTTATAGCGGTAATGGTTAGATGGAAGAATAACTAATGTTAAATCTCGCCATTCCCATTGTATTTCTCTTTCTGGAATAAAGATGATATTTATTTTATTTATTTTATTTAAGGTAACTAACAGGACACCGTTGTGTCAGTAATTGTTTTGACATTTCCTAATCCCTCAGGTAGTGCACTAACATCGCATCATTTTGACCCCACCACCTCCTTAGAAGACCTTTGTGTTTGTGCACTATTGCACCCAATCACTTCCTTCTTGCCAATAATCTGTAAAAAATATATAGGAAAAAAATTTAACTTTTTTGTTTCTTTTTTATTCCTTGAATTAATAGTATCTCGCTTAATAGGGTTAAGATTCGATGAATGATGCAATTCAATACATAAAAATTGTGATTTTTGTAGTTATAAGCACGAAAATAGGTGTCGGGTGATTTCAAGATATGTTATGAAAAAAACACACACCGACAAAGTTTCAAAATGTAATTTTTTTTTTGGAAGAGATGATTTTTTTATATATTTTGGGGTGAAATCTACCACGCACCGTCAGCTCCGGTTTAGAAGTGTGCTTTCAAGATTTGTGAAAGTATATAACAAATATGACAAAGTTTTAAAGTGTAACAAATTTTTCTGAAAAATTTATGATTTTTTATTCATTTTGAGGTGAAATCTACCCCAGTCAGCTCCGGTGTATGCTTTCAAGATTTGTTATGACAATGCTTATAATAAACACACTGACATACTATTAAAGTGTAACAAGATTTTTTGGAAGAGTTATGATTTTGTATATATTTTGGGGGGAAATCTACCCCATCAGCCCCGGCTTAGAAGTGTGCTTTCAAGATTTGTTATTAAAAAGCGTGTAATAAACACACTTTTAAAGCGTAACAAAATTTTTGGGAGTTATTATTTTTTATAGATTTTGGGGTAAAATGTACCTCCGTCAGCCCCGATTTAGAAATGTGCTTTATATATGTTACGAAAAAGGGGATAGTAAACACACTGACAAAGTTTCAAAGTTTTAATTTTAAATTAATTGGAAAACCAACTTTCAAGAATAAAAACCAAGATAATTTAGAGTTACCACTAAGGTATTCTTTTTATTTTTATCCTTATATCTTTAACTCATGAAGTTCAAGAAGGTCCATATTGTATGGAATAGATGTCCTGTGTATGAAGATGTGACTATCACACGATGCTTCAGCTGTCAAGAGTTGTACCATAAAAGCGGTAAGTGTACAAATGGAAGGGTGTGTGAGTACTGTGCGGAATGAATGCTTTCAGTTAACCCCTTTAGAATCATATTCCTTACCTGGATATAACACATTTTATAATAATGGTGGCTTTAACAAGAATGATGGTATACTAATTTTCATAAAATCAACAATAGATGCACAACATGTAACATATATAAAACTAAATTGTCAAGCAACACTAAGTAGGATTACATTTAAAAATTGTAGTATAAGTTTTGGTTTGACAGCCATGTACAAACCACCACCTGTAAATGATAATATACAGTACTGTTCATAAAAAAGTCATACACGATTTTTACTATGTAAACCTGCCTTATATGAATTATAATTTCAAAAGAAAGTCATACAAGCCATACACAGATACATAAGTTTAATAAGATAACAACCTTACAACTAAATTTTCAAACAAAATATTTATATCAGCAATAACAAAATTTTAGCAAGTATTGGGATTAAATCCGAAAAGTGTAGCATAGCTTAAAGCATAACAAAATAATGGAATTGATAATATTGACTGTTTTTTTGTCCTAATACTTGGTCATAGCTCCATTTCTTTCTAAAACCTCATTTAGCCGTCTGGGTATTGAATTGTACAAATTTCTGATTAAATGAGGATCGTTGCTCAATTCGTTCCAGGATTCTTCTATAAAAGCTATGAGATCTTGCCTGTACGTTTGATCTGAAATGTGTGTTATATATTTTTTGGTCATTAAACCCCACACGTTTTCCATAATATTTAAGTCGGGGCTTCTTGAGGGCCACAACATAGTTTCTATGTTGTTCTCAACAAACCACTCCCTTATTATAGTTGCGTTATGGACCGGACAGTTGTCCTGTTGGAATATCAACGGGAAATGTTCAGAAACACTAGGTAGCATTATATTTTCTAAAATATTTCTATAAGAAATCGCAGCAAACCTCTCGTCTATAATCCAATGCATTCCAAGACCTCTACGGCTCAACCATGCCCAAACATTCACTGAAAATCGCCCTGACCTTTCAGAATTAATTATGTATTTTTCTTCAAATCTGGTTCTGTAGGGGTCTGTACACTCTGATATGACCGTTGAAACAAGATTGAAAGACTCTTTCATCGGTAAATATTACCGTGTCCCAGTTTTCTCGTAAAATATTATTCAGGGCAAAAATAACTCTTCCCTGTTTATTCTCAATTCGTAAAAACATCTTCCGGGCTGCGACGAAGTTTTTTAATCGTGAGTGTTTTATTCGCCGACAGGCCGTTGATCTAGAAGCCGGAAAATTGGTTTGTTCCATTGCATTCCGTGCTACCTGAAAAGGGTTGTCTTCCAAATATTCAATTAAAGCATTGTCTTCTGCTTGCGACGTAATTTTTCTTCTTCCGGGTGGCTTTCTCCTTTCCACTGTCCCTTCGGTTTCCCATCTATGTTTGATTTTTTGTATTGTCATTTTATCTACGTTCATTATATGTGCAATGTCTCTTACATGCAAACCATCTTGCAAATACACAATTATTTGAGCCCTTTAAATATTATTAAGTCTTGGCATTATTAGAATACTGTTTAGGATCTGACAAACGATATTTTACCAAACTGTCAAAGTCATATTTTGAAATTGTCAGCCATTTTGAAAATTTCCAAAGACGGATTTATAGTGCGCCAAGTGAGTGAACCTTAACAACGACTGAAGGGGGTAGAGGACTAGCACGTAAAAAATCTTGCCTTCCCATAGGCGCACGAGGTTATTCTTACCATATTATTATTGATAATATTGATTAGGTTAAGATGTTAAAATTAATTACAGGTTTTTTTATATTACAGTCTTATAGTACAAAATATGTCATATAATAATATCTCATTGTTATAATAAGGATAGTATTCTATGATATTATTTGTTGTATGTATTACATAAATATGTTGTAGTAATAAAAAGAGTTCGTTTCCCGAAGATTTTGTATTTACGCCATTGATGACGTCGCTTAATTTGGAAAAAAATGGTTTATCGTAGCTAATTCATATAAATTCTCTAGCAATCAATTTTTGTATTAAATGCAATATTGAAGCAAGTATGTTCCAAAACGCTCTTTATAGAATTGTTATGTAATAAAAATAATTTAGAGAGTTACCCGAAATATATAAAAATTAGTTAACCGCGTATAATAATCACCAAATGCAAGAAAAATATAAGAAAGGTTAAAAATCTTCAAAGATATCATCAAATAAGTCTGATGATATATAGGTTGTGTCGATTTTACAGAATTTCTTTTTTTTTCGCTAGAAAAGGGGTGTCCTATAGAGTAGCTTAAGCCAAAAAAATCGGAGGATTCGCCACATTTGAGCCGAAAAAATATTCGGGTTTTGAGGCTAAATTGCCCTAGAAGGGCAAACTTCCACTACGACTTTCCCAGGTGTAACGTGAAAATAATTAAATTTTAACCGACACCGGGGGCCTGGCAGAGTGTTTCCAAAAGTTGCACATTGTCTTATGGGGAATAACAGTGTTGTTTACTATTTAAGTATATTTAATATTCCACTTCACGCATGACCCTCCGCTCGCTTCGGGGGCGCAACCAAACAAAACTAACCCAAACTAACCCAAAACATGCCGGAAATAAAAAAAATTGAAATTTGTCAGTCGAAAATGCAAATATTTTTTAGTTTGTTTTTCCTCATTTGGGAATGTCTTGGGTTAGTTTGGGTTAGGTTTGTTTGGTTACGCCCCCGGAGCGAGCGGAGGGCCACGTATGAAGTGAAATATTTGACGAATATATACATGCAAAGGAATAGTGTAATCGAATGAGTGTCTCTTTTATTCCGATGAATGAATGCAAATGCACATTGAACAATCATCCAAGCAGCAACGTTTACCATACGGCGGGCAATGATATCATTATGGCAGGATCGACCATCCCTTCATCTTCATTCAATCGGACTACTGGGGGTCTCGGTCAACAGCAATATGTCCTGACATGACCACGTTGCTAACGTCGCAAAATCAGCCTCCCAGAAGCTTGGTACGCTATTTCGCAACAAAAAATGTATACACCGCATCAGTTGCTCTAGCTTTACAAAGCGCAAATAAGACCGTGCTTAGAATATTGCTCACACATCTGGGGTGCCACGCCAGAGCACACCCTAAAGCTACTGGATTCCGTTCAGAAGAGAGTTGTGCGTCTCGTCGGTGACCCGGAGTTGACCCGGAATCTGGATAGTCTAAAACACCGCAAACATGTGACCGAGAAATCCCTGTTTTACAGATACTTTTACGGCAGATGTTCCCAGGATTTGGCCCGCCTTATCCCGCCCCTGACAACGCCTGTCAGACAGTCACGATAGACGGCAAGAGCGCACCGGTTCGTCGTACAACTGAAAACACCTAGAACATCGCTTTACAAGAACTCCTTTGTCTAGTGCACTGCATCACTGTGGAACTCACTCCCAGGACGCATATTCGGATGTAACAAGCAAGATGTCCATTCGACTATATCGAACGTTTCTTCATATGTGACCTGCACGATAGCATTTAGTCGGATGTCGTGACTGTTACATAGAATCAACAAATAAGTCTTCAATTATTTAAACACTTCATGCATAGCCCTCCGCTCGCTTCGCTCCCTATACGGGGGCTCAACAAATAGAAACTAACCAAGTGCTAACCAAAACTAACCCAAAATTTTTATTTTATTTTTTTTTGTTTTGGGTTACTTTTGGTTAGCAGCGGAGGGCCATGCATGAAGCGTTAAAATAATTGAAGACTTATTTGTTGATTCTATGTAACAGTCACGACATCTGACTAAATGCTGTCGTGCACGTCACATATGAAGAAACGATCGGCATTGCCGTATGGACATCTTGCCTGTTACCTGCGAATATGCTCCCAGGACATCTGTTCCCCAAACTAACTATTCAAGAACCGTGTCAATCAACATCTTCGCACACACACCGCTCGTCGAGCAATATAGGATGTGCTACCGCAATAAAAAAATCATTCACCTAAATAAAAAAAGAGTAGAGACACTTATAGCACAGCTTATTCACTACCAGCTGGTCAACTCTATCGAAATCGGAAAGTTGGAGTGTCGGGCACTGCGCCCTGAGCGGTTCAGTTCCACAGTTGAATTTAAAATGAATTTTCGCTTCAAAATACATGACAAATTCGTCCGAAGCCTCGGCTATCGCCCTGAGAGGTTCGGAAATTTCGGATTTTTATACAATTGTGCGTTTTAAAATCGTTTTTAAACGGATTTTAGACGATAAAATAGTTATTGATGCAACAAGTGTGTAAAGTGAACCTTTTCTTATGAATGGGAATATTCATAAAAAATTTAATTGAAATTGAATAAAAAAAAGGGTACTTTACACATGTGTAACATACAAAATTTTTTCTACTACCGAAAAATATATGAAAAAACAAAAATCTTATTAAATTACTTTACGCACTAGTGCGTAAAATATATTATTTTACACACTAGTGCGTAAAATATATTATTTTACGCATTGCCCTAAATGTCAAAAAATATGTCAGATTTACTTTACGCACTAGTGCGTAAAATAACTTATTTTACGCACTGCACATTAAAAAAGCCTATTTTACGAATCTTAGAGAGTGCGTAAAGTCAGTACTTTACGCACGGTAGTAGAAAAAGCATATTTTAAATTAAACGAACTATCAAAACTATTATTCAGATGCCCAGGCGTTTAAAACAATATTAAGTCATGACCCTCTTCTAAAATTTGCAAAACTTGGTTATTGACTTTCCCAAATCAAAGGATGCCGCCGCAAGATGACTAGCTGGTAGTGAATAAGCTGCGCTTATAGCGCACCATTTTTCTAATGAATTTTGCTAACGAAACTACAGTAAACGTCTGGCAACAGTGTGCCTTCTTAAAAATCTTTGTTTTGGCTATTGTGACAGTAAAAAGGAGGATGGATATTTACAAGTAAAATTTAATTTTGTTTAATGGGGCTATGGCTATGAGTCGCTTTAAATTAGGACCCGACAATTGATTTTCAGATGTGTTTTGTCTATATTTCTAGTGCTTTTATGAAGTGGTGCTGAAAATTTGTGTCAAAACTCGAACTTTGAGGGCATTTTTTCGGTTCAAATGTAGCGGATCTTCCGACTTTTTTGGCTTAAACTACTATATAGGACACCCCCTTTCTTATAGTGAAAAAAGAGAATTTGCAAAATCGACAAAACCTATATATCACCAGACCCTACAAATCAAATAATATAAATAACCACACAGTTCGGCATCGGCAATTTCCACGCCAATGGATAAAGCAAGTCGCTGCCGAAATTTTAAAATATGTAAAAAAAATTGGGTGTTGGTCTAGGGTCAAAGTGTATTTAATATATCCTGCGACCAATCACTAAACTGCCTCCCCGTTAAAAATCAAGTAAACGTCGCACTGTTGCCTATTGTCGCGTATTTTAAATAGCTTGAAGGCGAATAAAATATAAACATTATAAATATTATAGTATACTTATTCCGTATTCTGTATTCCCCTGTGTAAATAAAATAGTAAATAATAGAAGACAGTAGTATTAAGGAAAATAACAAAATTAAGTATTCAAGTAGGAAATTTAAATATGTAAATTCACTATAGGAAACTAGACAGAAAATAAATTAGGATTATTGGGAAAAAAATGTGGCAGCATCTAAATATGCGAGGACATTTTTTGCCCGCATTCTTTCCGTCCAGGTTCTTTTATTTGGCAAACAGTACAGTAGGCCAGAATAGCTGTATGACTTTTTTATGAACACAACTGTACTTCTCGAGGACTTAAAAGCGATCTTTGAGAGATTCCTTTGAAATTTTTACAGGAGACTTGAACATTAATATAAAGAATGAACGTCAAACAGTATAAATCCATACCTTTCCTTAATGAGTCAAAATGGTTTTACCTCTTTTATAAATTCATCAACAAGGGCCACCTCTGATACCTCCTCATGTATTGATCACTTATTTGTAAGACAGAAAAAAAGACTTAGTAGCCTTGAATTGAAATATTTTATATTAGAAACAGATGTGACAGACCACTATCCGATTATGCTGAACATTCACTATAAAGAAAACATAACAATACCAACTAATCAAACTATACAATATAAAAATATCATAAATTATAGCCTATTTAAAAAAAACATCTCAAAACTGGTCACAGGTTTTAGAGTCAAAAGAAGATCAAGCTGCCAACTCATTTATAAAACCTATTAAACAGGTACTCAAGGATTGCACAACTGAACATCCACAAAAAGTAAATAATTTAAAAAGGAGAAAATAATGAATAACAAATGGTTTAATATTATCAACTAAATACCATAACAAACTAAAGAAGAAACTGACCAAAAATCCTACTTAGAGCTACAAAAGGAGTACAAATCTTATAGAAATACTCTAAATAAATTATTAAAAAACAAAAGTACGATTATTATAAATCTAAGATTGAAAAGGACAAACACAATATAAAAAATATTTATAAGATTATTAATGAAGTAACGAATCATAAAACTGAAGCACAAACTCCTATATATAATTTCAAGGATGACCGAAACATGGACTTTGATGATAATATCAGAATGGCAAATTTCTGTAATCAATATTTCAATGATATAGGAATTGAAATGGCGAAAATCATAATCAGTCCTCATGAGCCTTTTTCTGTTATGAAAAACGTCAAAAAGTCCATGTTTCGAACTTCTGTGACCGAGAATGAATTGATTAAGCAAATACATTCACTTAAAAACGATAGTGCTGCGGGTAAAGACAGTATAACAACAAACTTCATCAAAGATGCATATCATAAAACCGTTAACTCATATTATTAACCTGACCTTTGAAATAGGCAAAGTGCCTAAGTATTTTAGAGAATCTGTCATCATTCCGATTTTCAAAGCTGGTGCAAAGGATAAAATTCAAAATTACCGACCTATAAGTTTAATTAATAATTTCGGGAAAATTTTCTAGAAATGTCTGAAGGATAGATTAACAAACTTTTTCAAATTAAACAATGTTTTATCAGAAAACCAATTTGGCTTTGCAGAGGGGTCAAGCACTCATTACGCTATGTACTCCCTTACATCAAGGATCACTAAGAGCCTAAATAATGGAGAAAGGAGTATGGCTGTTTTTATTGACCTTACTTCTTGAGGTATTGTCACATTACGGAGTGCGGGGATTGTACTGGAAGTCTTTGCAAGCCATCTTTCGGATAGAGACCAATTTAATTTTTGAAACTCAACAACGTCATCAGTGAGTCTCTGAACATAAAAATTGGAGTGCCACAAGGTACTATATTGAGCCCTATTCTGTTTGTAACATACATAAATTCGCTACTAAATCTTGAGATAAACGGTAAAATAATATCCTACGCGGATGACACAGTCCTGGTATTCACGGGCAAAACATGGCAGGAAGCTAAAGAGAAAATGATAACAGGATTTAGATTGGTAAAAAAATGGCTGAACTCCTTTTTAAACTCTCGTTGAATTATTCTAAGACTATCTATATAGCTTTCACATTGGCCCGTGCGTGTGGACCTGATTTTGATGCGGTGGTGATTGACCATAACGAGATCAAAAGTGTTTCCAAAACAAAATATCTGTGACTTGTTGTTGATCAACATTTGAAGTGGACAGAACACATCATATTTAACACAAAGAATCCGAAATCTAATTCACAAGTTCTATTTACTAAGAGAATTTCTCTGCACTAAAATATTAACTCTCATATACAAATCACTGGTGGAATCCTTGATTCGTTATGGTCTGATTATCTGGGGTGGCACATACAGGACTAACTTGCAGTCAGTACTAGTAATTCAGAATACAATTTTGAAAATCATGTTCAAGAGAAACAGTTTGTACCTTAGTGAATTGTTGTACAGTAATGATATAGGCAATGTGACTTCTATTTATATTCACTCAGTATGTGCCTACTACCACAAAAATGCGAATTTAAAGAGTTTGTTGACCGTCAATATCAGACTAGAAATAACCCGAATAGGCACTTGATCATGCGAAATAATAATAAAACAATAAATTTAAAGTTTATTGATTACCTGGCTCCAAAGTTATATAATTTTCTACCCAGAAAAATTAAGGATTCATTCATCCACACTAAAACTATTTAATAGGCAGACCAAAACCTTTATTACAAGCAATTATAAACAATCCATAAAAATTATGTCCTAAGTCACAAGTCTCAACTAATGCAATATAAAATTCTTGAAAGGAATCTTAAGTGTTTTATTTAAGTCTTTTTTTTTTGTTTCTTTGGTTATGCTCTGTCGTAGATCTGGATTTAGCACATACTAGTGTTAAGTCATTTAGGTGCTACATAAAAATCGTTAGAAATAAATACCAAATGTATATTGGTTATATTATTTATATTCAAATGTAAAACAAATTGAGTTTTAATAAATTGAAAATTGAAATTGAAATATCTATATCATGATCGTACTCCTTCTCCTGATCTGCCTCCAATTGAAGTAGGATCATCTAATTTCCATTAGGTACTACTTTTACTCCACTCTGACAACACCGTGAGTCTGAAAGTATTTAATTACTAATTAATTACCTACATACCACTTACATACTTAGGCGTCTGGTTGAGATAAGGTAAGCTCTCAAAAATTTTGAAAAATTTTGGTGTGATATGATTTGTTTTTTTATACTCTTTCCAAAAAAGTTAAATATTATAACAACTTTTAACAATTTTTTACGAAAAATCATATTAAATGTTCCTAATGTCGTCGGTGCAATAGGCCAGATTTATATTTCCAAAATATAATTTTTAATACCTACATCACTTCACGAGTGGCCCTTTGCATATAGTACATTAAATAAACTATTTAATCAATTGTAGGTATAAGAACTAGTCACAAAATAAATGATAGTTATATTTATTAAAACATTTTCAGAAATATCAAAGAAGCTGAAAAAAAATACGGATAATGCAATAAAAACCGACGCGGATAAACTACAGCATGATGATCAAAAAATTTAGAAATATATAATTTATGGCATAAATATTTGAATTATCCTCGCTTTTTTGGCAAGGAAAGAAGAAAATAACTCGATTAATATTAAATTAAAAAAAAAGCAATTTTGAGAAGTTACCTTATCTAAACCAGAATCGAAAATCATGTTTTCACAGTGAACCAGATAATAACTGTTGCTAATTGAAAACAATTGACAACAACATTTTGTTCTTGCACTATTGATTATGATATTAAATTAATTTCCTTGGTTAGTTTAAAAGCTCAGTTTTTTATTAACCAACCAAATTTGAATTGTCACTGTTTACCTAAATAAAATAGGCTGACCGGCCAGGTGTCGTGGAACACCAGCCCATAATATTTTTTATTTAATAACAACCGAGATAATAATGAAAGATGGGCACAAAGGCTACCTACCTTGTGGCTCATAGAAATCGAAAATTGTAATATGTAGGTGCTTCAATTTTCTACACAATCACAAGTACACTACACAAGTTCCATGGATTAGGGCAGCCGTGGCGTTAAATTTAATAAATTACGTTACACGATTAAACCCCTCCAACCCACCATACAATCGATAATACCCGTCCCCGCGAAAATCCCACAATATTGACAACACTGTTTTTAACTTTCCGAAGGCATTCGGCCGGAATCGTAAATTTAGGAAAATGTAGAATTAGGACTCGTGTGGCGTTCCCGTCAAAACAAACAGATCGCTGTCGGAAGGCGCTGCTGCCAGAGTGCCATTTGCTCTAATTTACTTTACGTCGTTGAAGAGTACGCGTACGGGTTAATTTTTTGTGTTTGTGTTCTATTTAATAATTTATTAATTTGTGTGATAACTGTGAGATTCTTGAAATTCTTGTGGTGTAGTGAGTTCTACCGGTGTTACTGATATACTTGCAATGCCGTACACTTGCTCCGTGTTCGGTTGTCGTGGAAATTACAAAAATGGGCCGAAAGTGCACGCATTTCGTTTTCCAACGGACGAAGACATGTCCAATAAATGGGTAAAGGCTATTCGCAGGGACAATTTTGCTCCATCCAAATTTAGCAGGGTTTGTGAGTTACATTTCGCCAAAGAAAATATAATAAATTTTTCTTCAGCAACTGATTCAAGAACCGGCGAAACTATAACTGTCAGCTTAAAAATTCCTAGACTAAAACGAGATGCGGTGCCTACGATAATGCCTAACTGTCCTAAAAGTGTAAAATTGCGCCCAAGTCGTGATGAAAAATTGCAGGAATTGGAAAATCAAAATTTTGCAAAAGCGATTAAAAATTGCCAAGGTGAGTAAATTAATACGTACGTAATATCAACATTTTACACATCGAAATGTATGATTTCACCTCGGATTTCACTTATTAGTTCTGATGAATCTTATTTAGCTGATGACCCATTAGACCTTACCTACAGTAAAGCAAAAAAAAAAGAAAGTATGCTCTAAAATTTAAAACAGATCAGATTCAGAATTTAAAAAGTAGCTAGCGCCTGGAAAAACGGATATCAGGGGTTATTGCAAAGTCTGCCATAAGAATATTAATATCAGTTCAGAGTTCAGGACAATCACAACTTGTAAAATGTCAATCATTTAAAGTATTAATTTGTTTTATTTTACAATATACCCTTAATTTTGAAAATTGTTATAAATTTTTTCCTTTAACCAAATAACAAAAATAATTACAAATTTTAGAGGGTTTTATTTTTTCATGTAAAATATTAAACAGCCAAATTTATATTAATCAAGATATTAATATCACAGATTACTGCTTATTACAGATTACTCCTACATCACAGATTACAGTAGGGGAATCTGATATAATATATACTGAAATAAAATCTTCCTACAGTGTGGGCTGTGGACACGGTTTGGCGTGTGCGAAAACGAATTTATGACGTCATAATATCATTGCTACCGTTTTCGATCCTAAATCTACCGTTTTCTATGCGCCGAATCTACCGGTCTACCGCCTGCATTAAAACATTGTGACCCTGGATCTAGGTTGTTGCGATCCGTCAGCCGGAGTATTATTATGGGTTTGCATGGCCCTCCGCTCGCTTCGCTCGGTATAGGGGCTCAATCAACAAGAACTAACCAAGTGCTAACCAAAACTAACCCAAACTAACCCAACATTAAGGAAAAAAGGTAAATTAATAAAAAA
The DNA here is from genome assembly GCA_016904865.1 of Pissodes strobi. Taxonomy (NCBI): domain Eukaryota; kingdom Metazoa; phylum Arthropoda; class Insecta; order Coleoptera; family Curculionidae; genus Pissodes; species Pissodes strobi. Next base: position 1,322 of record MU192576.1, on the reverse strand, counting down.
CAATAAAAACATCTGTCGCGATCTCGGTCGCGATCGACGGGAATCGAACCCCCAGCGCAGGAATGACAGGCAATTACTCTGCCTACTACGCCACCGAGGCGTTTCAGAAATGTTGGGTAATTTTCTCATAACAACTTGTGATTTAGCCGCTCGTGATAAAACGCGGTATGATAATTTTGGCCGTGGCTAGATTCAGGACCCTAATGCCTACCGCCTTGGCCATTTGCCATTTTAGATTAGGTAGTACTGGTCTGCCCTGCAAACGTGACTAGGGAGCGATACGTCATAATCATTGCAAGGTCTCCTGTAAATAAGTTCAGGTATTCGACTGGATTACCTACCTATTGATTGATTGAAATTCGGCATAAAGTTCTTTTTCGGCCGAAAACTGAAAACGAAATTCGGAATAAAGCTCGGAATAAAGTTCCTTTTCGGCCGATAACCGAAACCGAAATTCGGTGTAAAATCGAAAAAAGAAAACAAATTTCAACAACGTAACGCGAGCCCCCGTTTGTATATTTCCCTTAAAACTTTAGCACTGTCTACTATACACCTAGCACTATCTACCACCCCCAAGTTACAAGGCTAGCACCGAGGCTAGCACCAACCCACTTCTCGAGTTTTAGAACAGTTTTACCGGGGGGGAGGGGGGGGGGGGCTAATGTAACGCTTGCTTCCCCGTTATG